>JAUTDX010003963.1:0-37122 GCA_030844895.1 Ambrosia x helenae | reverse complement strand
TTTGCATCCGTCTTTCTACATATAAAACTAACTTAAATAATAAGCAAGCATGTTTAGAAGTAAATAAGTGTAATGCAGGGGTTTGGAGTTAATGGTACTGAAACCGTCAGGGGGTAGGGGTTATAGGGTTTAACATATGAAAGCGACGGTGATACCGCGAGTAACCAGTAGTGGTATCGTGGTGTGTGACCAGCGCTGATGTTGGTCGTGTGATGTTGGTGATCTACTTGACTACATTCTAGCTAAAAATGTGACATTCAAGCCTGGAGCTACTCGCCCGAGTACAACCGAGCGAAGGTTGGTGGTGATCGGTAAAGTTGTGGTCTCCTAATCTGAGGAGCCGACCTTCAAATGATTAAACACATGATAAGTCTCTTGAACCTTAATCCGAGTGGATACTGTTGGAGATGTTGCCTTCAGTGTCACACCCCGTCAAGGCGAAACACGGGGATGCGACGACCGAAAAGTTTTCAAGCACCAAGGTTTAAGCAACACAACTGTTAATAAACAGATTTTCCTTTTTAGTAGTGATTTGCTTATTGATAAACTAGCTGATTACCCCGGGAAGGTCCCGGGGTTGAAAAATATTAATACGACTTAATAAAAAATGATAAAAGACGAAAACTCAAATAACGAATTGTCATCACAGCTATAACATCAATTATTTACAATCAGAACAAAGAAATATAAACCATTTCAACTGTTACCGTATCCCCTAACCGCCTAAGATGCTACCATCTCAATTAAAGTAAGGACATAAACTTAAATCTAAAACAAAACTCAAATCATGAATTGTCATCACAAGTATAACATCAATTATCTACAATCTGAACAAAGAAACATAAACCATTTCGACTGTTACCATAATGCCTAACTGCCTAATACAATACCAATCACACCTTTTCTCTCTTATAAAAAAACCAAAGCGAACTTATGGACCACCACTTCTCTTTCTTCTATTTTTTCTGCCCGTTGTGACTTAAACAAAGTAGTCCCCAAACTAATAAAAACAATATACAAACTAAATATTCCATATCATATATCTGACAAAAGTAATCTTACGTTCTAATTCCATCGAGATTTCATTCCATTCTGTGAGATGAACACACCTAAATCCCAAATTAAAATTACAATTTCCGCGCGATTCCAATTCCATTATAGAGCTTATTTATGTCTAAATTTGCTTAAATGACACCTAATTCCTACCATCATTTCCTAAAATCATCCATCCTTATCAATTACACTATCACCAATAGAGCATACAGTTCAACTTCTGAGTAACAATTTTGCTATACATCCACGAGTATTTATAATCTGGAATTAAACATACCCAGATGAGAATAAAGAAGAATTTGCTTATTAAATCTATAACAAAATCTTTAAAAAAAACTTACAGAGATTGGGCAGCGAGTTGACTTAGAAAGAACTTGAACAGTATGCTCTAATATCAATATACACATTGCTTCCCAGAGCCTTGAAGTGGACAACACTTAAAAAAAGACTAAAGAAAAGAACATTGTCAATCGCTAACAATAGGCATTTACATTATTGTTAGTATTAACATATTAATGCATTAGTTAGTAAGCCTATAAAAAGGCAATCAATGTTCTTATTTGAAATCTATTATATATAATTAACTTTATACTCGGTTACAATCTCTCTATATAAAAATTAAAACAAAAAACACAATCACTTACTTATGGTTCATGGGCTTCAACAGGTGGTTTTGTGGTCTATGAGAATCTTAGTTGCACCAAGACGCATAATTACATTGCTCACATGAACTTTGCTCTCCTGTTTCAGCTCCCACCATTTCCTAAAAGAAAAATCAATCAATTGGTCAAACATATAATAAAAACCTTAATTTATTAGTTGCCCTTTTACCTTTTCTTGTTCTCGTCGTTTCTTTCTTGTAATCACATCCGAAATCTTGGTAGTTGTAGAACTTTTTGAACAAAATTGACAGGAGAACTTCATGGTTGTAGATTTGTCTTGGACAACAAAATCAACAACTCTCATTTGTTGTTATCTTAATAAGATAGTCAAAAGTTAAACACATTATCAAAATTAATTAACCTCAACAATCTGGTTATGATTTACAAAATAAATCTTTTGAACCAAAGAAGCAAAGTAACTCTCCTACTGTATGTCAATTTTCCTTCACTTGGATCTTTTGCTTGCAATTATTGGTTATCAAAATTTGGTTTTTTAATGTTGTCAAAATTTCAAAATTAAAATACCATTATAATTACAAATCTTAACTAAAACATAATTACGAAACAATAATTGAACAACAAAGACGAAGATGACTTATGGAACCAAAACCTCACATGCATCTATTACATACGTTTGTGTTTCGAATTATCCAAGAGACCCAAATCATATTATTAATAATTAAACAGACAAAAAACAAACGAATCAGAAAACAACCGATCTACACAGATCCACACACAAAACATTAACCACGCAATACCCAGATCACAAATCTTGTAATTAAACAACTTACGATGATCCTTCGTTATAAATATCGATAGAGACTGAGATCTTTTCGAAGCCTGATTTAAGTCTGTTGAGAGTGACTTTTTGTGGGTTATGATGAAGGGAGAATCAGATCCAGCGAAACACTGATGACGAGAATTCGAGGAACAAAAGGGTTATGATTGAGATGAGAGAGTTGTGGTTCAGGATTTGGATTTGAATACGTAGAGAGGGGGCTAGGGTTTAGGTTTGTAGAAGAATAGAGGAGAAAGAGATAAAAGAGTAGGGTTTATCTATAATATTTTAATTTATTAAAAAAATTCAAAAAATTTAAAAAACCCACGTAAAAACGAAAAAAATTCAAAAATAACAAAGTATTCATCTCATCGTGCCACGTGGCGATTTAAAGGGGGGATTGAAGTTACCAATGGACGCCACGTCAGCAAAAGTCTTTTCTTTTATATATATAGATAGATTTTAAGGTGGATATGAACATATTTATTTTTAATATAGTAGGTTTTGCTATTCAAAAGGGGGTAGCGGCACAAGTTGTAGCCCGTTTAACCGCCTCGCACTTGTAAGAATTATTTATTTATCTATCTTGAAACAAAAAAAAACATAATTAATTACACCCGATATTTGATATAATTATTTAAATAATTCATTTGCACAACTGATAATTTATTATTTTCTCTGTTCGTTTCCCAGTTGTATACACTGTTCAGATACTATAAGCGTTTTTAAAGTAAATAATCCTTATAACAAAACTTTTTGTTTAACACGTTAACCGAAGTATAATAACTATACTATACTACGCTATGACTTTAATTTTCACGCGTTTTTAAATGTATAAATTAGTAAAACAAATCACGAATTTCATAACGAACCATCTTAACATTTACATTTCAGTCTTCATCAATAGCATTAATAGCGGCCCTAACTAATAACCAAGAACATGAAATTATTGAATTTGTTGTTAATCGAATTAGAGCACAGTACTATCAAGATTTGAAGACTACAAGAGATTTGAAAATTTGTTTTGACAGTTTGTACTTGGGCACGTCTTGAGCGAGATGATGTGCAAAGGATTTTGAAGTCAATGCCTTCAACTGCTGTTCGTGATTTGGCGTTGTTGTACAATTCAGAAGCCGGGAGTAAAGACGTAGATTTTTTGGCAAAATTGAAAGATCTACATGCACAACTTGAAGCTTCAATAGAATTGAAGCTTAAGTTTATTAATTCCTTTAACTAGCTATGTATTTTGATGTTTAACGTTTGATTGTATTTATTTATGTTTTTAGTTTTCTATGTCTTTAAAGATTATATATATGGTTTTTTATGTTTTTGTGATGCTAAATTGAATCATATTAAGTTTTGTGTTTTATTAAACAGACCTTTAATCCGTCTGTAGAATTATTTGTGTTATCTGAACAGAGGTTTAATCTGTCTGTAGATTTATGTTTGGGTTGTTGTAACAGTTGCAGTTATTAAACATCTGATCAGTATTATTAACTGGTATCATGAAAGAACAAACCTTACGAAATACAGTTTTTTCTTTTCAACAATAAAATCGTTGATTAATTTGGGTTTTACTAAACAGACCATAACAGTTGTTGTGTTTAAGTTTTTTTAAGAAATAAATAGACGGTACTAAACAGGTGTTCTTCAGAATAGACGAATGGTTCTTAATGTTGTCTTTTACTAAATAGGGCTTAATTTTGGGACTCGGTCTCCCGTGTGTTTTACACGGGATTTCACCTAATTTGTTTTACAAATGGTTTTCCTTGTTGTGTTGTCATGAAAGAATGGGGACATGTGTCCCTCTTAGGGAGGTGGCATGTGTCCCCAAGTGGTGACTAATCACCTAACCCGGGTCGGGTTCGTTGTGGGTTCGTTGTCGGGTGTCGGTTCGATCTCGCAACGTGTATTTAATGTTATTTTCCCTCGACAAAAATAATTATCTAGCTCACCGGTTCAGCTTCGCATTCGTTTATTGTCCGTTATAATACTTTCAGACGTGAAATTTTTGGGCTCTACGACCGGGGTGTTACAAAACGTGATTCGGTCGATGAGATTAGAGCGTATTGATTTGACCCCATAAGCGGATCACCAACCACTAGCATGTTGCCACCTAGAAAATCTCCTAATTATTTCAGAGTACAAGAAAGAGATTCTTTTAATTCAATTCAGATGCAGGATACCTATCCAGAATTTTTCTCAACTTAATCATAGATGATAGAATGATCAAAGATTTGACATTTTCAAACTCTACCTATAACTCACTAGAGACCCCCGAAACAAAGAGAAGATGTGTACAAATGTAGTAACAAGAGAAAGAAAATAGATTTCATAGAGGAACTCCAGTTATTTGTCAGATGTGTCAGTATCAATGGTGACTCATTATTTTGATAAATGATTTCTTCGAACAGAAGAAGATTATGGAAACACTTTCTTGAAATCTCACTTATCAGATTCCTGACCTAATATAACTTATTAGTTGCGAGAATAATTCATTAATGTTATATATATATATATATATATAGACAGACATGCATTATGTTAATTAGTTAACTAAATGATTAAATTAACTCATTAGGCTTTAAAACTGTGTTACATAAGTGACGTTTTTGTCGGTTTTTAAATAGGACTTCTCAACTAAGACCGAGCGTAGTGGCTGGTGAAAGGGGCGCCAAATGGGGCATTTCACCCCCCTTTCACCTTGGAACACCCCCCCCTCCCCCCCCCCCCCCCCGGTTAAAGGGGCGTGAATGGGGGCAAGGTGAAATATTTTCACCGGGTGAAAAGTTTTGGTGGCCAATCAATGGCTGACACCTGATTTTTATTTTTATTTTTTTTATATTTTTAATTTAAATTTAATATCATTATATATTCACCCCCTTTCACCTACTAAATTTCACCCATTACACCCTTTCCAATTTCACCCCCTTTCACCCACCAAGTGTCCCCACATTGCCACGTGTCGAAAAACGCCCCTTTCACCTACCAAATTTCACTCCCCATTCACCAACCATTACACATGGTCTAAGGCAACTTTTAATATTTTTGGATTTAACATATTGATAATTAGTAAGTGTTAAAGTATTAGATTCAATTTGAATAACTGAACTCACGGTTGTTGGTTGTGTTACGTATGGAAACGATTGTTGTCAGGTTTGAATATAATTAGCTATTAATAGAAAGTTTTTGAGATGTTTGGAGTTTAATGATGCATAGATGCCCTATTTGTATAATTACTGAACGATTTACTAATGCTTAACATGCCATTTTTAGAACTAGAAAGTTTTGTAAGTGGCATTAACTCCTATCACAATATAGACAAAAATATGAATTGCATTGCAATAGTTTCATTGAAGGATAGCGATAAGCATACATTGATAAATTAAAAACCAGTAGTGTCAGATGTGCCTTTTTCTATTGTAAATTTTAATAGAAAATTGATAGCCTTTTTCTAAGACTATCCTAACAAGATAATCCGATTATCCGAACTTTTTAAAAATCCACATTCAAATCTGAACCCAAAAATCTAGATTATCCAATACGAATATCCTAATTTTTGAATATCCAAAATTTCTGATATTTCAAATATGGATTTTCAAATATTTCATGTACGGTTTTAGTATTCGGATTTTTTAAACAACCCTGATAAGGTATCAACATATGAGTTATCCTGTTTTGTATTATTAAAAATAACATTGTCATGGTTACATGAGTCTATCTATCGCATATATTTAAGGGCATCGTGGCCTAACCGTCGAGGTGAAGTCGGGACCTAAAAGATCGAATGGAACAGTACATAGACAAGTAAATTCCTTATGAATTCTAAGGTACTCTCTTTAATTAGAATTACGGGATTCATCATTCGAGAGGAAGTAGACTACTCAGAATTTCACATTTCATTTATGTCATAATTGAATAAAAGAATTCATAAATTCTAAAGAAAAATAATAAGGAAGACAAAATCAATGAAGTTTTGCTTTATTTTCACTGGAAACTTGAGTAAGGAGTAGATCGAAGCATGGTGTCGGGGGTTCGAATCCCTCCTCGCCCACAACCAGCCCAAAAGGGAAGGGCCTTTCCCTCTAGGGGTAGGAAAATCATAATCGGGATAGCAGACCAAAAGCTATGGAACTTGGGTGTGGGTCTTTTGTCGAATGGAATGGCATTTTCTTTATTATTTATCCTAAATGAGTGAGGCATTACACATAGTATGCCCGTACCCCATCAGCTTATTTTTCTGTTTTACGCGCTCATAACTTTTTCTCAGCCAGGATCGACAGAATAGCAGTACAAAAGGTAAATTGTTTGTAAAGTGGTTATTCATTTCCTAGTAATTTCGTTATGTATAATTCAGGAGACACAAAGCTAAAGTCAAGCAAGAAGACTTGGGAAATGACAAAAATACCCATAAGAAAACTTCCTTACAACTTACAAGAACGCCCTTTGCCACAGCTTAAAAGACTTACCACACACAAAAGTCTTCTCATAAAATCTTTCTTTCTATAAAAAAACAACAGACAAACAAGAGAGAAACTAAAGATGATGGAAGAGAAACTAGGAGTTACAGAAGCCCAGATCATAAAAGCATGTTCTTTAGCTATAAAAGCACACAATAATAATAATAATAATATTGGGTACATAAAGGAATCTAGCAGTGAAGATGGTAGTACTGTTTTTGCGTTTGGTGGATTATGGGGTGATGAAGACTTTTACAGCCATGAGCCTTTTGGAGAGATCATCATCGATGCTTCTCTGTTTCCATCGCTAAAAAGTGTGGGTAATAAGGAGCCTGCTAAGATCAATCAAGGCTTCTTTCGTAGATTCCAAGCTGTTCGGCAATCATTGCAGGGGGAGGTAACTAAGTCGTTGACTTTTATTGTATCTTTTAAGTTTTTACGCAGAATAAACAAACTAGTGGGTCATTTTTTAACACATGTTTAAATGGGCTGGGTTGGGTAATGGGTTGACATGTAAACACATTTTATTTTGACAAAGTTTTTAAAGTTTTCTTAATTAATAAAGAAGTAATCAGTTAATAACGCAGAGGAAAAACACAAAATTGTAAACTATAAAGGAGACTATTTGTGTGAAAATGATATGTTATTGAATGAATACGACAGACAGTACATCATATGTGCTTTTTAGAGGGAATTAATCACTAAAAAAGAATGATTTAGGCGTTTAGAAATTCCGCCGAACCGCCTATAGTCTATAGAGTTGTGAGTTGTCACATGATTCTACACGACTAGACCTTTATGTCTGCTGTTTAAGTGCTTATGCCCCGTAAGCTCGTAACTCTACTCGTGGCCCAAGTCATGCTACTTTTATGTTTGGGCTTCTTAAACCAGTTTTCCTGTGTATCAGTTTTGTGTTGTTAATCAATCAAACACAAACATTATCATATGGGTCACAACTAAAATTGATGATTTGATAGTATTAGGGGTGTAAACAATGGGCAATGGCTCGAGAGCTACACATGATCAGATTGGTAAAAAGCTCGAATGAGCCAAGCCTTAAGGAGCTCGAGCTAGAAAGATGACTGGTTTAGTTATTGAGCCCAAGCTCGAGCTTTACATACAAAGCTCGTATAGGCTCGCGAGCCTATACGAGCCCAAAAAAACTTCATCTTATTTTTTCTGTGTATGCAATTTTGTCCATGTGAACAGATGTAATTTTAATTAGTAACAATGGTGAGCCGAGATTGAGCCGAGCTTTGGCTCATTTAAGCTATCGAAGCGAGCTTGAGCTCTTGGGTATTACTTTCGAGCCGAGCTTGAGCGCAAAATAGTAAGCTCGAACCGAGCCAAGCTAATGAGCATAACGAGCCGAGCTCGAGCCTAGGCGGGCTCGGGCTCGGCTTGTTTAGATAGTAGTACCTCATGAACTTGATTTAATAGAATTAGCTCATGAACTGCAGGTGGAAAAAGCAATCAAGAAAGCAAAACCCATAATATTCACAGGTCACTATTCAGGTGGCCCGGTGGCGATCCTAGCAGCCGTATGGTACCTGGAGAAGTACACAAGATCTAGTGGCGTCTTCCCATGTAAATGTCTAACTTTCGGCTCACCACTTGTAGGCGACCGTATATTCACACATGCTCTAAACCGAGAGAACTGGGCTCGTTTCTTTCTACATTTTGTAGGAAGATACGACATTGTTCCTCGAATAACACTAGCCCCTACTCCTCCCTTAAAACCGAATTCGGTCAAATTCTTGATTTCTTCAATCCCAAATCAAAAAGCTTTCAAAAACCATCCATCCTAACCTCCCAAGAAGCTTTGACATTTTTTAAAACAGTTTTGAAGAACGCGTCGTCTGTTGCTAGTCATGCAGCATGTAATCTAATGGGGAGTACTAACTCATTGCTCGAAATCATATCCAATTTTGTTGCACTTAGTCCTTACAGACCTTCAGGAACTTTTATCTTTTGTACTGGAAATGGGAAGCTGGTATGTGTCAAAAACCCGAATGCGGTCCTGCAGATTCTGTTTATTGTTGCCAGCCTGGTAACGAGTCGGAAGTTAAAGATGCAGCAAGCAGAAGTTTATGTATGGATTACAATAAAGAATTAGACGACAGTTTGTTAGGGATGCAAGATGTTGTGTACTTGGATGATGATGATATGGAGATCCCATTGTCTGCAAATAGTAATGCTTCAGGTGATACTGCGTCTGTAAATGCAGCTCTAAAGGATCTTGGTCTGGTGAGTATATCTAACTGTATAATAATACTTTATAGACTTAGTTTTTACTTGTGACCGGGTCGATTTGGTTAAAAAGTGGTCTAATTTGCATACACATACCTAACATGATATTGGCGAGTTTGGGTATAGTTCAAACAGGTTCGGTCAGAAGTTGATTGAACTTGTGAACTGAATACAATAGGTTGTGTTTGTGTCACGGGTTCACCCATTTAGCCCATGTATCTTTTATTTTTATTATCTAAAATGTGTTTTATGTAATTACTTAACTTTTTGGCTTGTTTTTTATGCCGACTTAGAAGTCTAAAAAAATAAAACTAATTGGCACAGTTTAAACATAATTGCTTCAAAAAAGTATGGCTAATATGCAAAAAAAAAAAAGAGTTTTTATGCCGAATTCGTGAAAAAATTCTAGGTTCGATCTGCCAACCTGCAAACACAACCCGTATGTATAACAGTTCTATGTATTGTGCAGAGCACGCGGGCTAGGCTATGTCTTCGAGCAGCGCAAGCATTTGAAAAGAAAAAGCTGGAATACGAAAAGACAATCGATTCAAAGATACCGATCATCATAAAAATGCATGATGTGATAGCCGATTACCAAAAGACGTGTAAAGATCGCAAGATCGGTTATTATGATGCATTCAAGATTCAAAAGGGTACTCCTGACTTCAATGCAAATGTGAAAAGACTGGAACTTGCAGGCATTTGGGATGAGATTGTAGAGATGTTGAAACGGTACGAGCTCCCGGATGGGTTCGAGAGCCGACCCGAGTGGGTAGAGCTTGGAACCAAGTTCAGGAAACTGGTGGAGACACTGGACATAGCCAACTATTACAGGCACTCGAAAGATGAGGACACAGGAACCTACTTGAGAGATGGTGGTCGACCGAAACGTTACAAGTACACTCAAAGGTGGTACGAGCATGCTCACAGGCTGAGGGAAGACTCAAGTTCGGAGACCATATTTTGGGCGAAAGTGGAGGAGCTGAAGCGGAAACCGTTTGAAGAAGTTAAGAACCAGATTGTTGATCTAGAGAAACAAGTGAGCGAGTGGGTTCGGAAAGGCGAACTCGATAATGATGTGTTTTTGGAGAAATCTACGTTTGTGGAGTGGTTGAAAACACTCCAACAAAAACATAGATACGAATCTTGCCTTAGACTGGAGTTTGGACATTGAGGTTTGTTCCAGACTAATACCTATGTTTTTGGAGCCAGCCAGATAGACAGCTCAGCAGGAGCAACCTATTATTCCTTTGGATAGAGGTAGGGTTAGCCGCATCAAATCCTCCGAAGACCCTTCCAATAACTTTGCTATGAGTGATTATAATTATGTAAACGTGTGTTTGTTTGTAACGATGTGTGAGTTTAAGGTGAAAAAAGAATAAATGTCCCTAGTTTGGCACATATGTAACTCTTCTGTTTCAATAATAATATGTTGCATCAATTTTGTTAGTAAGTAATGAAAAACACATAAGAATATACCTGAGAGATTCGTGAGACCTGCTACTGATGCTGAAAGCGTTGAGGTCGACATAACTGTCAGTCTGATCGAGTTCCCTTTAGGGTATGCAGTTATGATGGCTAATGATCCTTTGCAGAATCGTTATGGGAGAGAGGGTGAGTGACGAAAATATTATGGTGTTATGATTGTGTTGTGTTCATCATCCCTCAACCCTAGTAATCTCTTCCTATTTATGCATACCCCGGGGACACTCTAGTTAGGCCCAACTAATGACAAGTCCGTCCATCAAATACCAATCAGTTATGGGCTTAGAGTATTTAGCAATTGATCAAACATAATATAAATGATTATAATGGCTACACTGATAAATATACAAGACATAACGTATATTTATTCCAACATTCTCCCACTTAGCCGAGTAATCATTTATTATGAGTATTCCATAAGTCTCCTGAGATCAATACTCATTTTTTAGTTCTAAACCCAAACTGTAGCAGAGAAATACAGCCGTTAAGTCTTTATTCGACTTAGGACCCCCATTAATCATACTACAATCCAAATCTAAACCTTAACATTAGGATCAATTATCATTATGCCCTTAGTTGATTTGTTGCATTATTTTCTTTATGTCATTATGCTAGCTTAACATACTAATAGACAAACAAATCATAATGGGGAAATTTCATTAAACGTAAGTCATTATTCATAAAACATAAGTCATAAGTAAACATAAGTGGTCAAATAAGTACATATGCTTCTAAGTAAGGTCATTAGTAAGTCCCATCTTCGAAACGTGATCTTCGAATACCTTAGGTGGGAGACCTTTAGTCATCAGATCCGCAAGCATATCATTAGTACTTATGTGTTCGATACAAAGATTGTTTTCCTCAACTCGTTCACGTACAAACAAATACTTCGTATCTAAGAAATGACCAGCGCCAGTCGAACTGTTACTGTTCGAGAAACTAACGGCGGCTAAGTTATCACAGTAAAGCTTCGATGGTCTAGAGATGGAATTGACAATTTTGAGTCCAGTAATGAGATTCCTAATCAACATTCCATGACAGGTAGCGTTATACATAGTTATGTATTCTGCCATCATTGTGGATGTTGCCGTAAGTCTCTGTTTATGACTCTTCCATGAAATTGGTCCACCTGCTAACATAAAGATATACCCCAAAGTGGATTTGTTATCATCTTTGCATTTAGCAAAGTAAGAGTCAGAGTATCCTACCACTTCTAAATTTTCACCTCTTCTGTAGGTCAGTTTATAGTCTTTAGTCCCTTGCAGATATCTTAACACCTTCTTAGCTGCTTTCCAATGACAATGGCCAGGATTATTCAAATAACGGCCTTGCATTCCAGTGACATAAGCGATATCTGGACGCGTACAGACTTGAGCATAAGCAAGACTACCGACTACTGAGGCAAAAGGTATCATTCTCATCTGTTCTTTCTCCACATCTGTTTTCAGACATTGGAATAAACCGAAGACATCTCCCTTAGCTACCGGAGCTGGAGTAGGTTTACAATGTTGCATGTTATAACGTGTTAGAACACGATCAATGTAGGCCCTTTGGGACAAACCTAAAATCCCATTGCGTCTGTCTCGGTGTATTTCGATGCCAATGACGTAAGAGGCTTCTCCGAGATCCTTCATGTCGAAATTATACGAAAGTAATCGCTTCGACTCATGAAACATATCTAAGCTATTACTTGCCAGTAAGATATCAACGTAAAGGACAAGAATAGTAAAGTTACTCCCACTCATCTTAAGGTAGGTGCATTGATCAACTTGATTCTTCATGAAACCATTACTCTTGATGACTTCATCAAACTTTAAGTACCACTGACGTGAGGCCTGTTTTAAACCGTATATGGATTTCTTTAACTTGCAGACTAGATGTTCTTGACCTTCAGGTTTAAAGCCTTCAGGTTGCTTCATGAACACTTCTTCGTCCAAGTCACCATTAAGGAAAGCAGTCTTAACATCCATCTGATGTAACTCTAAATCAAAATGAGCTAAGAGGGCCATAACGATCCTTAAGGAATCTTTTCGAAAGACAGGTGAAAACGTCTCCTGATAATCAATTCCCTCTTTCTGAGTGTAGCCTTTCGCAACCAATCTTGCTTTATATCGTTCAACGTTACCATTCGGATCTAGTTTTGTTTTAAACACCCATTTACATCCTACTGCTTTTGCACCGCTAGGTAATTCAGCCAAATCCCAACCGTCGTTTTTCTTCATGGATTCAAACTCGTCAATCATGGCTTTAGTCCATTCAGAAGACTGATCACTGCTAATGGCTTCTTTATAAGAGTTAGGATCGGTAAGCTTTCCAGTATCCACATCTGCTTCAGTAAGTAAGGTAACATAATCATCAAAATTAGTAGGCCGTCTAGACCTTGATGACCTTTGAAGCGGGTTTTCAGGTTCAGCATTGTCATGGTGATGAGTGTCTGATGGATCTTCATTACCTGGTTCGTGAAGATCTGGCAGCGGAGGTGTTGGTGCAATGATGTTAGGGGTAGAATTGGCATTGGGTACAAGAGGAATCATCGGAGTTGTTGTAAGCGACAAATCTGTGTCCCCCGCATCTTGTATTTCTTGCAATTCTTCATAAGGATTTACATTACTCCCACTGACCTTGAAATCTTCTAGAAATGTTGCACGCTTTGTTTCCACAATACGAGTTAGCTGGTTCGTGAAGATCTGGCAGCGGAGGTGTTGGTGCAATGACGTTAGGGTAGAATTGGCATTGGGTACAAGAGGAATCATCGGAGTTGTTGTAAGCGACAAATCTGTGTCCCCCGCATCTTGTATTTCTTGCAATTCTTCATAAGGATTTACATTCCTCCCACTGACCTTGAAATCTTATAGAAATGCTGCACGCTTTGTTTCCACAATACGAGTGACATGGGGAGGACAATAGAATCTATAACCCTTAGAGTTCTCTGGATGCCCGATAAAGAAACAACTGACGGTCTTCATGTCAAGTTTACGTAAGAAAGGGTTATATAACTTAGCTTCGGCAAGACAGCCCCATACTTTCATATATCTAACACTAGGTTTCCTACCTGTCCAAAGTTCGTAAGGAGTTTTGGGGACAGATTTCGTAGGAACTCTATTGAGTATATGAACGGCTGCTTTTAAGGCCTCAGTCCAGAGAAACAAAGGTAAACCTGAGTTGGCTAACATACTGCGCACCATGTCCATAAGGGTTCTGTTTCTTCTCTCAGCTACACCATTCTGCTGAGGAGTACCAGGCATGGTGTATTGGTTCACAATCCCCTGGCTCTTACAAAACTCATAAAATGGGCCAGGGGCTTGACCCACATCAGTGTGTCTGCCATAATATTCACCTCCTTTGTCTGATCTAACAACTTTTATCTGATGATTTAATTGCTTTTCAACTTCAACCTTATAATCTTTAAAAGTTGTTAGTGATTCAGACTTTTCCTTAATGAGATACAAGTGCATATAACGAGAATAATCATCAATAAAAGTGATAAATGAAGTATGTCCAGTTATGCCAGCAACGTTATAAGGGTCACTAATGTCAGTATGAATGAGTTCTAATAAATTCGAGCTCCTAGTGGCACCTTTCTTATTTGCCAACGTCATCTTGCCCTTAAGGCATTTAACACATGTTCCAAAGTCATCGAAATCAAGAGAGGGTAATACCCTATCCTTCACGAGTCTTGTTAACCTTTCTCGTGATATGTGGCCTAAACGTTAATGCCACAACATGGATGAAGTTTCTAAGTCTCTCTTGCGTTTCTTCTTTGTTAGTAATTCATTAACATTATATGATAACAAAGACATGGAAAAATCATCATCTAGTTCTAACTTATAGAGACCACCATCCAGAAAACCATGACCATACACTTGGGAATCATAAGTAATCGTAAGTTTGCCATGACCGTGAGAAACGTCAAAACCATCCATGTCTAACTTAGGTCCAGATACAAGATTCCGAGTAATCTCAGGAATATATAAGGTATCATAAAGAACAATACATAAACCAGTTTTGAATTTTAATTCTAATGTTCCCACGGCTTCGACAATAAGTGACTTTCCATTCCCAACATTAGGTGTTCTTTGGTTTCTTGCCAGCTTCTGGATCGTACGGAATCCCTGAAGAGAATTGGTCACATGGACCATAGAACCAGAGTCAAACCACCAAGTATTAGATGGAACATTTAAGTTAAAGAACTCAAGTACCATAAGTAGATGATTACCTTTCTTAGTTAGCCACTCCTTAAAGTCATGGCAGTCCTTCTGCTTATGTCCTTCTTTCTTACAGAAGTTGCAGAGGAACTTACCTTTGGAGTTCTTATGGCTAGATGAGGCACTTGCTTCATTCCTCTGGGTTTTAACATTATGATTCTTGTTAGATTGTCTCTTCCTCTTATTTGGATTAGCGGTGGTAAGGTAAGCAACTTCAGGTTTCTCCAGCTGCATCCGCTCTTCCTCTTCCTCTTGCATGCACATAGCGATCAACTCCTGCATTGTCCACTTTTCTTTCTGTGTGTTGTAGTTGATCTTGAAAGCATCATAAGCAGAGGGTAGAGAAGTCATGATGAAATGCACCAGGAAACCGTCACTAATCTCCATTTCTAAACCCTTAAGCTTATGGGCCATATCGTTCATGGACATAGTATGCTCACGAATACCGCTTCTCCCGTCATACACTCATACTTAGTTGTCACAAGTTTCAGAATAAGAGTGGAAGCATGCGCTTTTGAGGTTCCTTTGAACTGATCCTCCACAAAAGCCAGATATTCCTTTGCAACCTTAGAATCTGGAATAGATCATCTAATAGGCATGCTGATGGAATTCTTAATGAACATGAGACACATACGGTTGCACCTCTCCCATTTCTCATGCACCAGTTTATCAGCAGCGGTGCTTTCATCAGTGAGTTCAGGAGGAGCATCCTCTCTCAGTGCGTAATCGAAATCCAGTAATGCCAAATTTAACATAAGCGAATCTTTCCAGGCAGCATAGTTATCACCAGTTAAGGTAGTGATGCCGCAGTTGGGAGCTAATAGTGGAAAAGATGAGAATAGTCAGATACAACATTAGAGAAGAACTTACAGTGATCTAAGGGGCAACTGATTATCTAAGGCAGGTAAGACGAAGACCATTATACTAATGAAGCTGTGATAACTATTCATAACACCAAAAGACATAAGCTACTTAAATACAATGCTCTAGCTTTGGCTATACGCTATTTATTTAAGTATTAAATTGCCGACAGTGAATGTAACCCTAATACAATACGCTCAGTTCACTAACATAATCTGTTACACATCACCTTTGGGCAGAAGTGAAACCTTATGGCACTTATGTGAACGAGCTACAATGCTTAACAAGATCTATATAACCACCTAATGTGACACATCACCTTTGGGCAGAAGTGACACCTCAAATGTTAATGCAAGTTAAGCAAGGTCTAAGTAATGATAAAACTGATACGTTAGGTTTCATCAAAATATTTCATTAGTCAACGATAAACCTCCCGTTAGTGCATATTGAAACCCGAAAAAATTTTTGCCCCCCCTGATTTTTTAGATGTTTCCGTATTAATGGGTTCGTATTTTCTGAAAAATAAGTGGGTTTTTGCTAATGACATAATGGTTCGTAAATAACTTAATGCTCGGAAACAGAAAACTTGGTCGGACACTCTTATGGGTCGGACACAGGCTAATGAGGTCGAACACTCTTATGGTCGAACACACCTTATGAGGTCGAACACCCCTTATGAGGTCGAACACAAGCTAATGAGGTCGAACACTCTTATGGTCGAACACACCTTATGAGGTCGAACACAGGCTAATGAGGTTGAACACACCTTATGAGGTCGAACACACCTTATGAGGTTGAACACAGTCTAATGAGGTAGAACACTCTTATGGTCGAACACACCTTATGAGGTCGAACACCCTTATGAGGTTGAACACAAGCTAATGAGGTCGAACACTCTTGTGAGGTCGAACACCCTATGGTCGAACACAGGCTGTTCCTTCGTGAGCAAGTTTCTGTTGAGCTAATTTAGGAACCAATATTATCTCTTGATTTTAATTAGGATTATTTGGGTTGTTGCCATATTTTAGGGGATAAATCTTTATCCTAAATTTTAGCTAACAACAATCAATCCTTATTCTTAATCAAAACATAATCAAAGTTTCGGTTTTCATCATGCATTCTAAGAACACCTAAACCGAAACTAAGAACATTATCATAAAAAACCACCATAACAGGAATCACAATCCTCAAACGTTAATAGATTTTATACAAAAAACCGTCCATCATCGATCTCGAATGCATTATGAGACCAAAATAATGAACCAAAACAATTTTTTTTTCGATTGGCCTGATACGGCTGTTAAACATTATCACCCGAAAGCCTTTAATCTGATTATCAGTTTTCATAATTCGTTTTTCCGATTTGATTCGGAAACTAATGGAACTAACAAAATTGATCATGAGCAACATCGCTCTGATACCACATGTTGCATTAATTTTGTTAGTAAGTAATGGAAAACACATAAGAATATACCTGAGAGATTCGTGAGACCTGCTACTGATGCTGAAAGCGTTGAGGTCGACATAACTGTCAGTCTGATCGAGTTCCCTTTAGGGTATGCAGTTATGATGCCTAATGATCCTTTGCAGAATCGTTATGGGAGAGAGGGTGAGTGACGAAAATATTATGGTGTTATGATTGTGTTGTGTTCATCATCCCTCAACCCTAGTAATCTCTTCCTATTTATGCATACCCAGGGGACACTCTAGTTAGGCCCAACTAATGACAAGTCCGTCCGTCAAAGACCAATCAGTTATGGGCTTAGAGTATTTAGCAATTGATCAAACATAATATAAATGATTATAATGGCTACACTGATAAATATACAAGACATAACGTATATTTATTCCAACATAATATAGATTTACGGTTACTTGTAAGTTGTAATCATAGTAATAAATTTATAACTTGGGTACATATTGTCAATAAGGAAGACTAGCGGGGTGCCCGCGCGATGCGACAGGAAACATGACACTTATGCCGCTGATTTCAGGGGTGTGTACAAGATGGTATGGTTCAGTTCAATTTTATAACGAAAACCACGTTAGTCATTATACATTGAGTTAATTATCTTACTTGAAACTTGAATTGCAGGTCGTGTCCACATAGGTACATCCTTAAAGAGCGATCCATAAGTTCTTTATCACAAAATTATTTTCAAATTTACTTGATACATTTACTAATTGTATTGGTAGTCTGTTACCAAATCCTTTTTTTTCTTGTGTTTTTCTATTGACCAATGTTAATAGTTACTTTGCTCGAAAGGAATTGATTCTTGAATTCATTAAATGTTTTAGCAGAGCCTTTCCTAGGCCTATTCTTCTCTCTTACTGATATTTTACCCATTAGGATGCAAAATAGCTCATGCACCGTTGCGTCTGTTATGTTAAGTTTATGATCCTCCACATTCAGCTGGCGTGTTTCATCATCAAAGTTCATGAGCAGCCAGTATCCCAAGCCTGTTGCAGTTGAATCATACTCAATAGTCAAAACTGATTCAAACCCCATTCTTTTAACGTCTTCATTCTGTTCATCCGACAATATCTTAATTGTTGACACAAAATCCGTAGGCAAGCATCTCATGCTTATTCTTGTGTGCATGTACTCAACAAATTTGTTACTCTTATTCCTTTTTGAAGCTTTTTTTTTTTTTTTTTACGTTTTTTCCACCTTTTTTTCCCTTTTTTTTGCAAAGCAACATCTTCGGACCAAGATGAATCAATAACCACATGCTTTTTTGTGTTGTTTTTTTTGCTTCTTCCTTATCTCCACAACATCATCAGATGATGTTGTTTCAACAACTTGTTTCCTTTTCCTCTTAACTTGTTTCTTCTTTATCAATGTGCTTATAGGTTGCTCAAATTTATCAACTTGTACAAAACGGAATAATAGCATACTTCGAAACATCTAGATTTAACAGGAACATATTTAAAACAAGTTATGCATGATTCAGAAGCAACTATTAACATTACAAGACATTCAAGTGCATTTTAATACCAAAACACATGCTATAAATTCAAGCATAAACAAATGCAAGTTTACTTCATACAAAACGCAAGTTGTATATAATCAAAAAACCACATATGAACATCATTTGCGTTCTAACATACTTACACATTACAATATAGGTTCCTATATATACATTGTGTGCATACATCGCATCACTAACATAACATTTAACTTATATATCAAAAAATATGTGAACAGGGCTGTCACAATCCCTCGTTAAGCATTGCTAACACTTCTGATGGAGTGTACAAACACATCACCATCTGGGTTGTCGTCTGCACCTTCTTGCCCTGTTACATCAACATCCGGCTCAACATCTTCTTGAATGTTATTCTCGCCTTCCACAACTTCTTCATTTTGTACATCCCCTGCATGTGCAACATTCTCTATTGGAGTAAGGAGTAAACTGCCCTTCCACAACTTCTTCCTTTTGTTCAAATGCTTTTCGTATCAAGGACGATATGGTTTCGATTTCTACGGTGATATACTAAACCATAACATCCCTGAGCCTGTTGCTCATCGTTTATGTTATTAAATGCTTCTAGTCCTTCAACGCCAATGGGTGGCGGTAGAGGATCATTGACAATAGCATTTTGGTTTAATAACAGTAGGTCATCAACAACGTCAAGTTCATCTATGTATTCACGAATGGAGACATAACGCCTTGCCATTTAAAAAAAAAAAAAAAGCAAATAAACTATTCAGATCGATAACGCAAGTTGAAATGTAGTGACCTCTCACTAGATATGGCACCTGACTTATAAAGAAGTTTTATAGATAGATTCTAGGGTTTGATTACTGACAATCGTATATTTTATTTGCCTGACACAGCCGACTGACACAAACGTTAGTACATCATTACAACTTATTAATTATGATTTAGAAATATCTACACTGTGACGGCTGCTTAATCATTCGTTATAACAATTTCAAATGCAAATACAAATAACATTAAACGCATGTTGTTAACAATAAAGACGCACTTAATAAAATATTTTAAACACAATATTCACGTATTTGAAACCAAAATAACAAAATTAAAATACTAGCATACTTATTCATACCTAGCAACTGGTAATTTTTCTAACAAACCTGATTTCGAAGTTTTAGCAGGCGGATCGTTGTTCTCCTTTGATTGTCTTTCATATTCAAGTGTTGTAAAGTACCGTTTCGCACTTTGATTTGTTATTGTAAAACGCAACTACTAATTTCAGTCAATATCTTTGTACAATTTGTTATCTACATACTTGATTTCTTCTTCGATGCCATTATATTGTAGATTGCTCTGTTTTTTTGTTTCGATGTCAAACTTTTCACTTTTATCCAAAAATGCCGACGGCCTCCTCTTCATACGAGGACGATGGGTCTTTATGCACATCCATATATACATAGCCATAACACTAAATAAAACCTTAATATTAGGTTTGTTTTGTAGATAGACGATGGTTTTCATAGCCGTGTTTAGTTAATTTAGAATTGCATTGTCAATTAATGAGATTTGTAATTTGCTCGTTTTTTTATTTTTCGTCCAACTACTAATATGCCCTTCTCCATGTTTTCGACAAATTTAATGATGCATTACTTTTTATAATCATGCCCCTGATTAGGCTGTTTAATCCACGGCTAATACTCCTTCTTACACTTTTTATGATAACCTACTTTTTAAATTAGCATCACCCATAACCTTTTTATTTTTATTTTTTGTTTAAATAATGCCTAGTTCAGTTAAGGGAACGGGTTTCTCAAGATAACTAATTTGTGCACCTCTAACCTTGGGCCCAAAAACTTCTATCTAGGCTAAGCCTAAAGCCTAGGCCGAAGCCCGTTGATAATGGGTTAAAACAAAAATAGGCGTAATGGCCCATGGGAAGCATAGCCATCCAATTATCCCTACGGAAACAAAAGAAGCAGTCAGTGATTGATAGCAGCAGTAACAAAACATGTGTTCGATGTTAATGGAGGTTGAAGAGAGTGAGGCAACGGACATATATATACCAGACGACTGGTCCCAAGCAACCCACACCATAATATCTTCTTCTTCTTCTTCTTCTGGTGGTGGTGGTTCACAGACTCTCACCGCCTTCATATGCGGCCCTAAAAACAGCGGCAAGTCTACCTTCTCTCGTCACCTCATTCACCAACTCCTTCGAATGTAACTGCATTACTTCCTTCCACTTTTTTACTTAATATTAATCTCAATAATTCAGGTGTTTCATTTTTCTAACTTTATTATTATTATTATTATTATTATTATTATTATTATTATTATTATTATTATTATTATTATTAGGGTTTATTATTTGTATATAGCTCATGGCCCAGAGCTATTGTTGTCCAGTCCAGTAAATATTCAACTCCCAATTGACAATCATAACTAATACCAAAGTTGAACAAAAACTTTAGTACTCTTATCTTTACCTTGCTCACAACTTTTATTAGGTTATATAGGACATGACTTGGCTATAATTTAGTAACTAAATAATAATAGAATAAACCCACATGTTTATCTAACCTATCTATTATGAGTTTAATACAACTCATCTAATTTATCTCTAATTTACTTAACCAAATAACCCTACTAATCCATATGCTCGGTTTAGTTCAGCCCACTCATGTGCTTGGGACTTGCGTCCAACAAATATTTCCATTCATTTTTAGCATTTTGAACTTTTTTCAGGCACAAGAGAGTTGCTTACTTAGATTCTGATGTTGGACAGCCTGAGTTTACCCCTCCTGGATGTCTCTCACTTACTATACTTGATACACAAAACATTGGTAATTTATATCCCTAACTTTGACCTGATGTTCTTTTCAATGCTGACACTGTTTTCTGCTTCCTCAATGTCTTTGTTGCATTACAGATACGAAAGTTCAGCCAGAAAGGTATTTTTTTTTTTTGGCTTCTTGAATGTCTTTATTGCTACATAAGTAAATATGAACGTCTCATGGTTAACGTTTGTGCCAAATTTCTCCAGATGTTTCTTCTTGGTGACATATCTTCAAAAAGAGACCCGGAGATTTATCTGACATATCTATTTGCCTTATACGATCACTATTCTAAACAATATCGCCAATTTTCAACTACTGCATCTCCTAGCAATAGTGGGGTGCCCCTAATTGTCAACACGGCGGTTGGGTTAAAGGTATGCTTTATAAAGTTTATATCTGTTGCATTTATTTATAAAGTGTTGTAAAGCTGCAGCATTAGGTTGCGTATATCAGATTTGTTACTTGTATGACAGGTATTGGATATGATGTACTGGTGGATATGCTGAAGCACATTGCTCCTAGTCATGTGGTTAACATTCGTATTTCTGCTAAAAGTAAGAACCTGCCCTCTGGAGCATTTTGGTCACGAGATGGGGATGCTGGGGCTATAACCCTAATCGAGATCAATTCAGCTCGCCAAGACTCCTTAAATCGATCGTATGTATACAGATTTTGTCATTTTTTATTAAGTGAATGTTGGTGACTCACTGTCTCATTCATATCCATTTAGTTGCTATTATGTTTTGCTTACGGCTCACTGAAGATTCATTTTCTTTTTCAGGGTTCTGGTACATAAGGACTCACGCCAGCTACGGGATTTAAGTATCGTGACATATTTCAGACAGTGCTTTCCTAGTGACATGAATATGAGTTCAATTAAGGAAATTGCTCAAGCATTGGCTGCTCACCCTCCTTATGAAGTTCCCGTGTCAGCTGTCAACATTAAGCACCTTCATTGTGAGGTTACTTGAAGACTTATGTCAATAGCTTTTTTTTTGCTAATTTTTTATGTTACATTTCTGTGTTTTTGTTTCTTGATTTTTGGTCCCTTTCTTTTCATCAAATTGTTCCTTAGTTATTTTTTCACTTGTGACTATAGCTAAAAAACAATTAGATTTACCTGCTTATTGGAACTTCTATTTTACCTAAAAAAACTCGCAACTGGTGAATTCAGTTGTTCATACAGTATTGCTAATAATATGCAACTAGTAACTGGACCTTGGTTTTAAAAAATAACGCCTCAGGCGCGCTTTAAGCTCTTGAGGCGCGTGGCTCCAAAAAAATCGCTTTTTTTTTGTTGAAAAGCCCTGGGATACATGAAGCTCTTGGGGCGGTGCTTTAAGCCTGGCGCTTGAGGCAACGCTTCAGTAGCACCTCAGCCAAAAACCATTTTTTTGCCTATTCTATTTAGCCCAACAAGTGAAGTTCTATGTTGATTCGTATTATGGATTGTTCTATGTTGATTATCGATTGTTATACCAAATTTTTCAACCCTAAATTACTTGCCAATTTATTGATTGTTGATTCGTATCAGCTCGACCCAGCCAGGGGCTGCGGTCCTTTGGACCCTGCTCCCGGGGGGCTGCCCCTGATCCCCGCCAAAGGGGCAACCCCCAAGTTGTTTTGGGTTGTTGTATGTTGCTTTTCAAGTATTGATTGTTATATCACAAGCATTGGATAATTGGTATGAATCATATTCTAAAATATGATTTTCAATGATATATTAAGCTATAGGGACTAGGGAATTAGTTCAAAGTTCAAAGTTCAAACTCGTTCCTATATTCTGATGTTCTATTTTTTTTCTTCTTCTTTAATGTTAAGTTACTTAATGTTGTCTTCATCTTTAAGGGTGTCTTGAATTTAGATGACTATGTGCTTGGTCATTTTTATGTTTTGAATGCTTTTTTAAGTGTTTAAGGGTGTTTTATAATCATGTTTTTCTGTTTATGTTTGATTAGAAGGTAGAATATGTCATATTGACATATATAAATATTTTTTTAATATTAAGCACCTCTCATACGTGAGGCTCTCGCCTCGTGCTTTAAGCCCCGCGCTTCGGATTTTAGTACCAAAACGCCTTAGAGCGCCTCACGCTTTTTTAAACCAAGAACTGGACCCTTTAGAGCTCTGAAAAAAATTAGTAACTGGTGAATTCAGTGGTTCAAAAAAATTGTAACTAGTAACTGGACCCTTTAGAGCTCTTTTTAATGTCAGTAGGGCCAAATATAAGAGGTGAAAACTTGAAGTGACAAAATGAGAGAGTTGGGTCAAAACAGAGTTTTTTTTTTTTCAGTACGGGCTGGGTTGATCACACAATTTTATTTGGCCTGTCAGGGCTAAGACATTTTAGGCTTGGTTACATCGTCTTTAGCTTCTGATGGGTGTAACTTACAATAAATGTTATTCTGGTTAACTGTGAAAGCTCCAGCAAAATTGTTATGAAATAAAATAAGTCTCCTATATACAGGTACCAAAAGCTGAAACTTTCTACAGTTTGAATGCAAGTATAGTTGGATTGGCAGTTAATTCTGAAGGTTCTGAGGACCCGCCTCGCTGTGTTGGCCTTGGTAGGTTATGTTCAATAATTGGCTCAACATATACTTGCTTATTATTCCCAGGATCCTAGTGCTGCAATTTATCTTCTCTTTTCTCCACTCAGATGTGTGTATGCACATATTTAGAGGTGGCCCATAAAAGGAAATCGTTTCAAACCTGTGCTTATCTTCTTTGACCGGCACATACATGGACGTCTCAAAAGGAGTGGGTTGGGTAGCAGGTCAAAGCGGGTGTATTTGTACGAGGGTCGGATTTTTGACCCAAAAAATGTTTTTCTTTCAAAGTATTAAACAATACCTTAACTTTTTGAACATTTCAGACCTTCAGTTGATTCATGTTCATTCTCTTCTAACTAAGATATAACGTGTTAGTAAATTAAACTTCCTCTTAAATTGATTCGTGGCAATCTTTTTTTTTTTTTTTTAATCAGGAATTGTTCGCGGAATAGACACTTTGAGACGGGTTCTCTACATAATCACTCCTGTTCCATTAAATGTTCTGGAGGATGTTGATGTTCTACTGCAAGGATTCATTCAGATTCCTACTTGCTTGCTGCAGGTGCACCACTTATATCTCATTGTCACATGAAATATATTAATGAATCCTCTTCTTTATCCTTCTATAAATAATCAGTGTGCCAAGGAAATTACCAAAATCATGTTACTTCAATAACATTTTTATTTATTTGAATAAATGATTTGAGGTTTTATGCATTATAAATACACTAAGTATGACTTTCTATCCATTTTATCTTAAGTCTATATTTTTTTCACTCTACCATTAGAGATAAACGACAACCTGCAGGTCTCAGCAACCAATGTATCAGTAAGTGGTTGAAATAGTGATTGGTTGAACCAAATATGAAAGCACACTGTTGGTTAGAGATGTCGATTTCAAACAGTTTATGATGAATTGGTTGATTTTTCTTTTATTTGTAACAGGCCAAATCTATAAACATGTTTTTATATTTAATTGCTTTATTTCAAGTATCAGATAATTATGTTGGTAATATCTAATTAAATGCAACACATTCACGTTTTATAAACAATTGACAAGTGTTGGTGATCTGTCACCCTAAAATATAATCTATCATGGCATCAACCCATTTTGACCAGTTAAGCGCCCAACCTGACCCTTCTAGTTTGTGATCTCTATTGTTGGTAGTTGGTTCATGGTCATGCCCCATATTGATTTATACCTTTTTTTTGTTCAGGTACAGGGATGCTTTTCACCATACATGGCTGCAAATGTGCTGCCTGGGATTTGAAGTAGAAAGACAACAGCATACATTGTTTATTGTTTGCCCAAATTTTGCATATTCCTATGTTTCGCATATTTATATTTATTTTCCTCATAAAAACCTTTAGTTCCTCTTTTCTTCTAATTTATGATCAGGCTAAAATATGGTATCCTTGGTTCCGAATTATTTAATGGCTCTTATTCCAACTTATCCTACATGTATCATCAAGGTGTTAGGGGGTTCTTGTTGTGGGGAAAGTATTTATTTTTTAGCTGATACTCTCACAACATGTGCAATGGGGAAACAGAAGGACGAATGTGTTATTTGTCCTTATTTTTAAAAAGTGTGCCTAGGTGTGAGGCGCAAGGCTGGTCGCTTCTAACTTGAAAAGGTCTAGTGCATGCAAGAGGCGCACAAGGGGACGCACGAAAAAGCAGCATGAGACAGTCTTTTGACGTGCTTATTATACTAGGAAGGTTTTGTGCCTCGTGATGTTGTCGATATATGTCTTGTATATATTAAATCATACTCCCTCCGTTCCAATTTAAATGTCTTACTTTAAAAACATACATTTTAAGAAATCTTTTCTTTGTATGTGGTAAAATGACAATAATATCCTCAAAAGTGGTGATTGTGTTTTGTCTTTTATAGGCAAAATTGGAAATTACATTTCTATTTTGGAAATGGACATTTAATTTGGGACAAACAAAAAAGGAAAGCAGGACATTTAGATTGGACGGAGAGAGTCTATATTAGCTTATTTATAGCTAAATTTTATGGAAGGTAATTCTAGAAACCCAGGAGAAATCAAAATAAATTGAAATATCTAAAAAAAATATACAGGTAAATTGAGCTTTGCTTGTTAAAAAAGCATATGCCTTGTCTCAGGATCTTGTGCCCTAGGTGTGTTTTGTGGAAACCAAGCATTTGTCGTCGACCAGTAGTGGACATAGATTGTAGAAATAGTTATAAAGTCATAATAGTTCAAAACTCAACATGTCAGGAGGTGACTTGGTAGCAAGTGAGTATTGTTAAAGAGGTACGCATCCCTTGACATCTGTGGTCAAAAGGGTTTGACTACCTAAAGTTACCCTGCGGTGGTAGCAGATTTGCGACGGAGGGGGTGGATACTACCACAATAGAGTCCGACGTTGGTTTATGTTAGTAGGTGCGCAAATTGTACATTGGATTCTGTTAGTTGGTGCCTGAAGGGTTCCTAGGTGACGGGGTTTTGAAGGTTCGCGGGCAAAGAAGAGAGGGGCATAGTGCAGGTGTGGTATGGTATCCCATAACCAAACTAATAATAAGAGACGGGTGGGGGTTGGGGGATTGCTCTATTGCCATATCATTTTTTGTATATTTGTGTTACATGTGAAAAAAACAAAGAAGAAAACACTGTATATACAAAATACGCTAAGCATATCTATTGTTGTATGTATATGATTCAAACATATCTACTTGATTTATAACTTAAATAAATTTTACTTCCATCAAGCAAAGAAAAATGACCTGAAATGAACATTTCCTAGTTTATTGGTGAAAATAAAAATGCATGATATACCATCAATTTAGCTATGGAGAGAAAAAAGTGGATCAATTGCTACTTGTGTCACCTTCCCTTTAGTTAAGTTTTCTTCATTTGTTTGTTCAACATTTAGAATTTTTGGACACCTTTTTCACTTTATTGGTGAGAAAAATAAAATGCATGCTACCATTAATCTTTAGACAGATAGAAGAAGTGGATCACAAATCTTGTTACTTTGTTGAATGGCCTCATCAAAAAGAACATTTAGAATGTTTGTAGAGGAAGAGTTAGGCATATTCCCACATTTCCTTGTGTGGGCTGTTCTTGAATGGATGCTAATCATTTCACTCTACCTTGATGGATTATTTACATTTATCTCCAACAAGTTTGCCGATACGTTTGAATTGGAGCCCCCGTGTGTGCTATGCACACGCGTCGATCATGCACTTTGTGGGAAGAACCCCAATTTGTATTACAACGACTCGATATGTGATTCTCACAAGATGGACATATCCTCTTTAGCATATTGTCAAGTCCATGCAAAACTTTCTGACATTCGAACCATGTGTGAAGCATGTCTTATTTCTTTTGCAATCGAGAAAGACTCCGAAACAGATGCGGATGAGCACAAGCCATTGGTGAAGAAGGTTAAGGAAAGTAATAAAAACAATGATCCAAATACATGTTCATGTTGTGGCGAGTCTTTGAAGCCGAAACAACCTCCTAAAGACTTTTCTAAAAGCTTATCAAGCCTTCGCACATCTTCTCTATTCTCAACATCTTCTCCTAGAGCATCAACTTTGTTTCTAGCTTCTTCTCCTAGAGCAACATCCTCTCCTAGAGCCTCCTCTTCGTTGTTGCAACCTTCTTCTCCTAGAGCGTTTTCTACGTTGTTCCCTACTTCTTCACCTAGAGCATTTTCTTCATTAGCACCAATGTGTTCCCCAAGAGCTTTTTCATCACAAACTCGGTTTGCAGACCCCAAGTTTGCATATGATAACGAACCAGACATGCCTGAGCCCGAATACACAAACGCAAAACGTGAGTTTACCTTCACTCCCTGGCCCCTTTTGAATCTACACCTTTGTGGGATTTTTTTCTTTGTATTTATAGTCAGTTTAGGAACAAGATTGATAGTTTTAGATGTTTTTTTTTGGGAGCTTTCTATGCTTTCTAAACAGCTTGCTACCCTGAAAGCGAGCTTGTGTGGCAAGCGAACTCCATAGAGTTCCGTGAAAAGTAGTTAAGTGTGGTGAAAACTGTACGAAATTCGCTTGCTACACAAGAAAACTTGCTGTGTTCTTTTTTAGGGGGAGTGAACTCTCTATAAGTACAAGAATGTGTCAAAAAAGCTCCTAGAAATATCCATCTTTCTAAACAACCAGCTTCCGCAAACAAAATTCGCTTTTTATGTATGTGGCTAAACATACATCTTATACATAGTAATAGATATTAACCATGGTTACAAATGATCTAAGCTCTTTAATAATGCAATTGTTACAGATTCTGAAGAAGATGCAGGCAAAAGTAACTCTAGTTTTATAAAAGGAAACAAGTTCTTTGGGATACCGTTAACAGAACCAGTTGCAAGCAGTCCTAAGTGGGCTATTAAACCTCCTAAGAAAGCAGCCACACTAGAAAAGGTCGAATTAGTTTTAGAAAGCATGGAAGAACAATCGACAGACGAGTGTTTGACTATTCAACAACTAAAGAAACAAGTTAATGACAACAGAAAAACACTTGTAACATTGTATATGGAACTTGATGAAGAACGCAGTGCTGCAACTGTTGCAGCTAACAACGCGATGGCTATGATCACACGATTACAAGCTGAAAAAGCTGGTGTTCATATGGAGGCATTGCAGTATCAGAGAATGATGGATGAACAAGCAGAGTATGATGAAGAAGCCATCCAAATCCTTAAAGATTTGCTTCTTAAAAAGGAGGAAGATGTTAGGATTATGGAAGCTGAACTTGATACTTATCGCGTGCAATATGGAGAAATCAAGAAACCTGGCAGTGATGAATATGATGAATATTATGATGATTTTCAGCCGCGATCATTATCATCTTATGGTAGTGAGAATAGGAGCATTGCGAAAGATCACAATGTAAATGCAGATGAAAACAAAAAGGAAACTTCGACAGATTTTGAACGCGAAAGATATCAACTATTTAGAATGTTGAAAGATATTGAAAATCATATTCATTCATCTTCAGAACAATATCATCATCAAGATAACAATAAAGGTACGTTACGTATGTTACATATGTAACACAACTTTCCATGTTTTTCATTAGTTATTTACATAAGGCTAAAACATGATAAATAACATTGGTTGACAGGTGATGGAGACAATGCCACACTTAGGCAAGAGGTGAATCAATTGAGAGAGAAGTTGGCAGCCATTGAAGCCGAGAGCGGATTTTTGAAACACACTGCAATGGCACTCGAAAAGGGCGATGAAGGAACAAAACTTCTAACAGAGATTGCTGAACATCTTAGAAAACTTCAAAGTTAATCTTTATATAAGTTTTATAATGTCAATGACAGGCCCGGCTCATAGGGTGGGCGGGGTGGTCGACGGCTCCGGATTAAGTTTCCCAATGGGCCTGATTTTTTTAAAAAATTTACATATATATGTATTAAATTCTATATTTAGGATATATATTTGTTTTTCATACATTTAAGTCTTGTTAGTGTAGTGGAGTTAGAAAAATCAAATTCTATTTTTTTTAATTCATCCATCTTCACCAAAATTTTGGGCCCAATTTTTATGTTATCCAAGGCCCAAATTTTTTTTAGTGTTCTCGGAGGCAGCCCTGATGAATGATTTATTTTTATATAGTTATATCTAATCTAAAAAAAATAATATGATAAAATTTGTTCTTGGGTGAAGCTCTTATTCAAATTTAGAGTTTAAGATTTGGTTTATTTATCACAAGTGTGGAAAACAGTTTTTATCTCTTTTTTTAAAGCAACTTTCATTAAAACAAACAACGGATAACTATCTCCAAGACGGAGATAGAGTCGAACCAAATCAACAATTACATAACGTCAAATTTACATCATTTCTCCCAATCAACCTGACCCGTTTTAAAACTACTTTTATATCATAGGAAACCAATCGCTTTAACCATCGTTGTAACTTGCACCACCGTCTTCTTTATGTTTGAGAATTGCTTATCGTTTCTTGCCTTCTAAATACACCAAGCTATGATAATAACAATACCTTTGAAACCTTCTTCTTAACCGGGTCCATTTGATTCTTGGCAGTACGCGCGTTATTTGCACTACCAGGAAGCGTGTGTACAGGCCCCAGACCGTGGAGTCTGTGGCACCAGCCCAGCAAACCATACCGCTGAGTCTTTCGAGTCCCCTCAGAAGAAGTTGCTTAGGAGGTCCCAGGCCCGCAAGCAGACCTTCCTACCTACAGTCGGTGGCTATTTGGCTCACAGCGACGAGGACTCTGACAACGACATCTTCATTGCTGCTGATGGTGGCGAGACCTCCCATCCCCCTGCTGACCCTCCTGCTCCCGGTCCTCTTGGTACCTTACCTATGCGTCGTGCTCTTCACACGGTGCGTAGCATGGTGGGTACGCATCATAGTATCATTCGCGATCTCTGTGAGCGAGCGGACGAGCTAGAGGCCGATGCGCATGCTGAGGGTTTTACGTGGGCCGCCATCATTGAGCACTTCACCAGCCTGCGAGCGCGATTGGATGATGCTGAGCGAGGAGTTATGGTGGCTGAGTGTGAGCGCATGGAGGCCGAGCGTGGGCAAGTCGAGGCGTGGAGGCGTGTGGACATCCTTGAGCATCAGTTGGATGAGCTGGATCATAGGATGGGGGCTGCTGTCGCTGCTTTAACTGCTGCATTTCCCCCATATCCTCAGTAGTTTAGTTATGGTTGTTTTAGTTGTGGTTCTTATCTATCATATCCAGTAGTAGTGTCTTTTGGGTTATTTCATTGTATGACTTGTACTGGGTCGTTGTGCCCAACTTATTTTGTATCTCTATTACAAAACAATGTACCAAAAACAAGTTAATGAAATGACGATATTATGGTTTACTGGTTGTTCTCTATTATCTGTTTATGTTCTGGTTTATTGATTATTCTTGTTGCATGTTTATATGGTTGTGTACGATTATCAACGCATTCGATGATTGTGTGATTATGTATGCCATGGTTGTTGTGGATATCATGGTTGTTTATTCGAGCGCACATGATTGACAATGTTATCGATAAATATGTGTCTCATTCTTCTTATATCTGATGTATTAGAAGAAGTCATGCCGCCCCGAAAGGAACACCCGCAATACCTAGGACAGAACATTCCCAACCACGTCCGAGGAGCTAGCCCGCGTGATTACGCAGCACGACGCTAACCGCTCAGACGCCAGTGGTGGATCTGGTGGAAATGGCCGGCAAAGGACGAGTGATAATGAGAATTGTAAAATATCGAATTGTTGTACTTCCTATGGCCTTGTAATCACTTACTATTATTGATGATGTCTCATTATCTATGACACAGAAGTTGAAAACACGGCGCATGGTTGTTCCTACAAGACTTTCATGGCTTATTAACCATGGAGTTTTCGTGGGTCTGAAGGAGCAATCGGTATTTATCGTTGGATTGAGAAGATGGAATCAGTCTTGGATATTAGTGGATGTGCTGAGGATCAGAAGGTCAAGTACGCTACCTGCACCTTCCAGGATGAGGCGTTGACTTGGTGGAATCTGCAAGTTCAGACTCTGGGTAGAGATGCTGCTTATGGTCTCTCGTGGAACGATTTGAAGTCCATGTTGATGGAGAAGTACTACCCCCGAAGTGAGCTTCAGAAGCTTGAGTCGGAGTTTTGGAATCTGTCTATGACCGGAGCGGAGATCACTTCCTACACTACTCGCATTCATGATCTGTCTCGTTTGGTGCCTCACATGGTCACACCAGAGTACAAAGGGTTAAATGGTACATTTGGGGTCTCTCCCCTAAGATTCGCAGTATGGTAACTGCCGCTGAACCCACCACTATTCAGGTGTCGTCACCCTAGCTCATAGTCTTACGAATGACGTAGTGCATATGGGCGCATTGCTTAAGAAGGAAGCTGAAAAAGGTGGAAATTCGGGTGACAAGAGAAAATGGTCAGATATCAGGAAAGGTAAAAAATGATGGAAATCAGTCTAGAAAGAAACAAGAAACTGTCCAAGCATATGTTGCAACCACTACTGCTGCTGCTGAGCCTCGAAGGAAGTACAATGGACCGCACCCTCTTTGCAACAAGTGTAACTATCATCATGTGGGATCTTGTGATAACATCCGTTGTGACCACTACAAGAATATTGGTCATCAGACTTCTCGTTGTCGTGCTAGAGTTGCGGGTAACCCTGCTGGGAAGCCAGGGTGTTATGAGTGTGGTGCTGCTGATCATTTCAAGAAGGATTGCCCGAAGTTGAAGAATCGGACTCATTAGTTTATCAGACGCTCGTATTTGCTAGACTTCGCACGGACTTGAGGTGAGTTTCACGGCCCCTTTTTACAGTTTTATATTTTGGGGAAAAGTATGCATCGTTTACTAGTTTTAGAATGAATTCCTAGCAGACCACTATACATGAGACAATATGTTTTAGAGTACTCACTAAGCCCTCGTGTAATTAGTTTACCGTAACCATTAGCTATGGATTTAGCCTAGAAACGCTTGAATAGATCTATTGGGTTGACACCCGCACTCTTGGTTAGTCGCTCTAACCCGGATACATACGACAAAAGAGTGCTTGTATTTCTTTTACCATGATACATTGCTTTTATTGTGCGATGTGCGAGGCACCACTCGTCAAGGTTTGGTTATGGACTCATGATCGTATATTATCATTGTTCTTAGCTAGACAATGATGGGTCATTTATGGATTTCATTAAACTTTATATTTTCAACTATTTCAAAACCTGTTAACTCACCAACTTTATGTTGACAAAGTTTTTATGCATGTTTTTCAGGTAACTAATCTATGGATGGAACTTGGGATATGATTAGGCATTCATTCATGACTATCACTTTTTGTGTTTTCAAAACTTATGATCCCGTGTTCGGTTTTAAACAATATTTTATGATGGTTGTTGTTGTTGAACAGGTTTGGTACTTTAAATATTAAGTTAATTTGAATGTTTGCTCGAGTCTTGTGCTTGAAAACGTTTCGTGTCGCATCCCGTGTTTCCGCCTAGGCGGGGTGTGTGACACAACGGCACACTACACCACTTCAAAATGAGCTTCCAAACCCCGGAAGTGAAGCCACAAGCTATTAAAAGAAGATCAATCGACTCTTCCCCATCCTCACATAACACACAAGTATCATTTACCCGATGAAAATTCCTACTTCTTAGAGCTTTCTTAGTCGGCAGTCTATCCTGTTCAGCTCGCAAAAAAATATATTGCACATACTTGGCGTCCACTTACACCATTTAAAAAACATATCGCTCCTCCTTAGTGACATATGCCTATAACCACTACTTAACAGCAGCAATAGAGAACGCAACATCCAACTCTGTAGACCAAGTCCAAACATCTACAGCTGTACCTACTCGAACTTCCTGCAGTAACTTAACACATTAGTTCAACTCCATAAATTCTGCCTCTGTATGCGGTTCGACTAACCAATCCATCCCACGACATTATTTCCTAACACACTGGAACATATTTTGACCACATTACAATGTTTGTTCTTGTCAATCCTAAACAAATTTGGAAACATATTCTTTAGCGGTTCATTCGAAATCCCGTATCTAGCCAGAATCGCACATCCCTCTAATTCCAATCCTTCCTTTGATCTTAGACTCAATACTGAAGCCTTGAATCTTCAATTTATAGCCACAATTCACAATATTGTTCATGTACCTGCAAATCTTTTATTTGTGGATATCCATCCCCAACCTATTGGCAACTGGAAGAAAGATTTTATGGACAACGATTTGGAAGAAGAAAATACTTTGAAAAATGAACTGATATAGTTGGATCGAGTGGTTGAGGAAAGGTGTTTGTCGGATGTGGAAGAATGGATTATTGTCACACCACGCCAATGGCGGAAAACACGTGGCGCGACGTTTGAAGAGCATCAAGTCAAGATTTACACAAACTAATAGTAATTAAGAAAAAAGGATCATTTATTTAAACGTCGAAAGGAGTTTTATGTTTCATACATACTTAACAAACATAGTTCAAATTCGAAAGTAGAGGTTAACAATTATATCCAACCCCATGGAAAATAAAAGTAAAACCCCATCAAAATTTCGACATTGGTATGATCCCTACCGCCCTAGCCATGAAACCTTCTAGAAATTAATTACGTGAAAGATATGTTAAAAGACGTCAATTATAAAATATTGGTGAGGTCACAAGTTATAGTTTCATAAGACATTTTAACAACATTATTGGGAAATAAACACAAGTAGTGACTATTGTAAGAGTTGCAAGTTCCTACAATCTACTTGAGCCCATAACCAAACCAAGACTAGCAATGCCTCGCTCATAGTAGTTTCTCGGAAATTAACAACTTAGTTTAGAATACGTGCACCCCTGGCATACATAGTTGCATAATCGACGCTATCGATTAGGGGTGGGCCTTGTCAGGAACCAATAGTACTATCCAAATATTTCTTCGGTTTTTGATTTCACACATACACACGAATAAATGGTTACAATAGCGAGGACTCACCCCAAGCGGCGAACAAAAAACTCAAGTATTCAACATATCACATATTTCCCTAACATAACATATCTTTCCCCCGAAGACAAAAACAGTAAAATGGGGCCATGAAAACTCACCTCAAGCAAGCGTGCAAGCCAAAATGTCGAGAATAGTAAGTCCAAGGTCAAACACCTACAAATGTCCTAGACGTATAAATCACTAAGTCTATAGCGCGTGTGCTTCGGCAAGTTGCATGCCCAAATCCCAACACCATTATTTAGTTCAATTCCCCATTTAATTAAACACGTATCCTAGGTCGTTGGTGATGGATTACCCTTGTTATAAGTTACACTTATATTCTCGTATTAATTAACTCGTTTTACATCATTATCGACTCGACTCACTTTACCGTATAATTATTTTTCCATTAAATAGTTACACTAGGATCTTGTCGATCGATATTACATTTTTCAACACTCGACTCGACTCACTTTACCGTATATTTACTTTCCCATTAAATAAATATACTAGGATCTTGTCAACTCGATAACATATTTTATACTGTCAAGTTCGTGGACTTGTTTAGACATGTAATCTTTATTGATTATTTACGTTAATTCTCCCCTGGAAAGATTTCCAACACTTAGGAAAGTGTTATGTATTTTCACCTATATTATATATTTTAGTTCATAAAATATATGTTTTCATTTCCACATTAGACGCAATAACATATACACGTATCTTGTAGGAAGTTATACAATATATACTTAGTCGTCCGTTTTACATTTTGTCCGTTAACATGCCGTGATATAAATACGTCACATTTATTACTTGTATTTATATATATTTTCATGTCCCGAATATTACACGTTGTTTTATATATATTTTTGTAGGAGCCTTATTATTATTTTCCTACATCCAAAATATATATTTAGTTGTTTTTCTTAAATTTCCCACAATACGTTTCAATGGAAATTAATCATCTTTTAATTTCTACATATTTTTATTTGGAATATTATAAAATAACTTTTGTACTTTTCACAACCAAGACTTGGTTATTTTTACCAAAAAAAACGCTCTAACATTTTTATATTCCCATTGATATAAAAATGCTCATTTTTATAAAATTTCACCAAGTCTTAAAATAACCAAATTTTGAAATAAAAACTTTAGTTTTTATTTTTTCTCGACATCTTTGGTAATTTTCATATTTTTATAAAATCCTATTTTATAAAAATACATTTTATACGAAAATACACTTTGTAATTCTTGTGGATATTTTACTTACAAACCTCAGAAAGTTACAACATTCCATTTTTAACACTCAACTTTCTGAAGCCACGTTTTTAAACATAAGTTTCCAAAATTACATATTACACTCTCCAACTTTTAAAGTTACCAAATCATCACTTTAACTTTTAAAAGTTGCATTTTTGTCCTTAAACTTTCGAAAGTGATAATTCTCTACTAAAATAGTAAACTTAGTTTTGTCAACTTTGTCGTTATAGATTATTATTATGAGCCAACATTATTAATAATCCATAATAACCTCATTAAGGATAATAATAGGTGTATTTGTGTATTAAGTCCATAATGTCCACTTTTGGTGCTTCAAAGTTAGTAAACTTTAAAAATGTAACTTTTATATTTTTCATTTCTTATCAAGATCAACTTTATATTAAGTTTTAGATGATTGTTTTAGGAAGATCAAGACGACTTTTTAGTGTATTCAAGTTGTATTTACATAAAATGTCTTAGATCACCATTTTAACAAATGTATGTGCATTTTTATAACTTACAAAAACAATAACATCCATCCAACAACCTATGGCCCATAAGTTAGTTTTTAAACATACATTTTACTCTTGTAAAAACATACTAAAGTTTATGTTCAAAACCATATTTAAACCCTATGTACAACTTGTTTTAAAAACATATAAACATGAACATTTAAAGAATAAAAGCAGATTAAGAAGCTTACTTGGCTAGGGAAGATATAAACTCTTAATTTAGATGGAGTTTTTGTGTGTTTCTTTCAAAGAGGTTAAGCTCCATGTGACAACCGGCAAAATTAAGGTAAATCCGTACTAAATTAATTATGTGTAATTAACGTAATTAAGCGCAAATTCATGTAAATTGTTTAACTATTGCCTTAGAGAATAGTAAATTCCCCATAAGATGCATAGGAATGCACACGTTTAATGATGAAGCATGATGGAATCATCTGCGAATAAACTTGTCCGGAACGGACGTTGGTGATTACCTGGTAAAAATTAAATAAACGAGAAGGATCTCGGACACAGGATATAAATAAAGTGTATTTTCACAAAATATAATGTGTTTTGGAACTCCAAAACCATAAGTGAAAACTTTACATACAAGTCTCCCGGGTAACGAATAAAGTGCGGTAACGCACCCGGTACGCGTATAACTTATAATTTCACCGACAAAAGCCTGATTAACCAACCAACACTTAAACTAGGCTATTTTTAAGGGTTATTTGAGGCTATTATAATATCCAAATAACGCGAAAATAAATCCGAAATACCCGAACGAAACCCGAACGCTAAGTGTCAGCATAACTAATT
>JAUTDX010003962.1:0-30851 GCA_030844895.1 Ambrosia x helenae | reverse complement strand
ATGCCTGCTAGTATAAAGTAATTTGCCAAGAAATCTACTTTACAATTATTACACTTGTATAGGCCAGAAAGAATTTCCTAACACTTTGACTTTTCAAATGGAGTCGACCTCCCTTTTGGAATAAACTAATTACATGACATAACACGCTAAATGCAATTTAGGAGGTGTTTGGGATTGATTATTCAAAACAGATTATGCGTTTTGGAAAAGCAAGAGTGGAGCTGCTTATAGATTATTGCGTTTTGGTAGCCTAAAAATCCGATTATCTGGGTTTTCAAAACGCAATCCCAACACTAAAAACTGATTATTCTGTTTTCAAAACGGAATAATCTAAAAATCAGATTCAAAACGCAATCCCAAACACCCTCTTAATATTAGTTCGATAATATGAGACAATCCATTTTTAGCATGATTAAATACAAATAATTCAATGACAACATGCTTAATACAATTATTATTATTATTATTATTATTATTATTATTATTATTGAGGCGATTCACTTCATATTAACAAATAATTATATACAATTCAACGATATAAAATATAAAATTTCACTTCTATTTTTTTAGTTTGCCTTGAAAAGTTGGCTACTTTTATAACATTTTATGTGCTCCAGATTCCATATCAACTTGAATACAACTAGAATCCATCTAAAAAGTTGAAGCGATTTTAATTATCAATTATTACATATACCATCTAACTAAGCAAAAGTATATTATGCTTCCGTACAAGACAAATATGCAAGAGCAACAATTGTTGCAATATATATTGCTACTGAGTGGATTAAATAAGAAAAGCTACTGTGTGGTTGAGATTAAGGCAATATTTGGTAGGGTGCCTAATGCCAACATGGTTCATGCTTGCACTATAAATAATTAAATATGATGCTATATTTTTAATTGTTACTATTAATAATAAATATAATGCTCTATTTATTTATTGTCTTTTGAGGTCTAATAAAAAAATCACATCATGGATTAAGCATTTTGGTTTTGAATTATGTTGGATAACCAATATAGCCTTGCAAGTGATTATGGTTTTTGGTTTGAGTTTATATGTTTTAAAAGAATGGTGAAATTCGATAATTAGTCTTAAGAGTAGCTTTTTCCATTTTAGCTATTTAAAACAATAAAAATTATGGTCTAATCATATTATACATTGTAGGTTAAATACGTTTTTATATTGGAGAAATGAATATGGGGCTGTTGCACACCCTAAGCATAGATGTAAAACCTCTCAAAATTACTACGTCGTTTTGACTAACTTTTATCAAAACTAAAAAGTAAATACTAACTAAATTTAGTTTTTGATATCGTTGAGCGAAATAGTTTAAAATTAGGGTAACTTTGCTAAATAGTAACATAGTTTTAGGAGTGTTCTATTCAAGTCACTCATAAAATAAATTGTTCCAATTAGGTAACTGAAGTAATTTTAATGTTCTAATCATAGATATTTTACCCGTTTAGAAGGTCATCAATTTTTATTAAACATTTTTTTTTCAATTTCTATAATTAAAAAAATAAATAATAAAAAAAATTAAAAATATAAACATTTTTAAAATTTTCGCATTTTTTTAAATATTCACAATTTTTATAAAAACATTTTTTTCCTAATTAGATAAGTCAACTTTACTTTGATGTACTAATCAGGTCACTAAAGTTTACTTTAATGTTCTAATTATAGATATTATACCTGCTATTCAGGTAAACTATATAGGATTAGAACATAAAATAAACTTTAATGACTTAATTAGAACAAATATTTTTATGAGTGATCTAATTAGAACATCAGTAAAACTTGATTACTATTCTATAAAATATTCCCTTAAAATTATATTCAAATCACAAAATTATTCATAGTTAATTGAATTGGTAGTACAAAAAGGTCATATCGAATTTTCAAATCATAAGTTTTAATAATTGTCAAATCATAAGTTTCAAATCATAGGGTTTTGTTTATATTGTTTCTCCAGTGTAGTTCAATTCAATTTGAATGAGAGTAGTCAAAGTTAGTTTTAATGATTATTTGGTTTTAGTTTTAGTAAAAATTAAATCAAAACGACGTAGTTTTTTGAGGTTTCACATCTAAGCTTAGGTGTGCAACAGCCCCATATTCACTTTCCCCTTTTATATTTGATTATGATAATCTATAAATAAAGATGGGTTTGGGACACGTGTCCTTTGATTAGGCGGAGCATTCCTTGGTTTTGGCTCACAATTTTTGTTTGGTAGATACAACTAGAGTGTGAACCCGCGTTTCGTGACGAGAAAGTAGGGTTGTAGTTTAACGTCTATTGTTGGTAGGTTTAGTGTTTGGCTTATGAGGTTGTACCATAATTGACATATAATGATAAACATGGTCACATGACTTGCAACATACTTGACATAAACATAACTCATGGATATTTACATGGTTACATGACCACTTTTGTTTACCTACTAAATCTGTGTTTAGCTTATGAGGTTGCACCATAGTTGAAATATAATGATATACATGGTCACATGACTTTGCAACATAGTTGACATAAACATAGTTTCTAGATATTTACATGGTTACATTACCACTTTTATTTACCTACTACATCTGGATTATCTATACATAAGAAAGATTTCGCCACATGTATTGGGTCATGATTTTTGAATGCATCGTTCCATGTTCAAAAGTTTGGTTGCGTCCTTGTCTATTTGGTACGTGGCCCATTGTAGGTGCAAAAGATTTTGGTTTCAAGCATTTAGTCCTTGGTGTGGCTTTGCTTGTCTTTGTTGACTTCTGTTTTGGAAGGTATTGATGTTACTATAGTTTGGTGTTGTAGTATGATAATTGATAAGTTGTCGATGATTTGTGGGATGTCGAATTGTAGTTGGTGTTTCGTTGTGGTTGACGTTGGAGTGTGGTTTGGAATGTGGTTTGTCCATGTTGGTGCCTCTCCTGTAAGTGGGTAAGTGACTCAGGGATTTAATGGGCTTTTATAATATATTTCTATACTGTTTTTACTAGGTTACATGGGCTTTTAGATGTTTAAATTTGTAAGAATATATTTGCCCAACCAAATCTATAAACATAACTCACATGAGATATTATACTTTATTCCAATAGTTACATTAATATTTACCCAAAATCTATAGAAGCCCCGCAACTTTGAGATATATGTTGAGCAAATAAAGTAAAATTTGAAATCCAAAAAACATATCTACCCACAATAAATTTATAGTTGATACATACCTCATAGTTGTGTACACGTTAAAACATAAATTTACCAGAATAATACACACTTATTTTGCTACGGTTCATGGAGATATGCCTTTTTATTTTATATTTCCAAAGTAAGAGGGTGGTCAGTTTCATGTTGTTATTAAAGCGCATTGTGTTGTTAGATTAAACCTCTGGTTTTACTAAACAGTGACATCTTAAAGGACACTAGGAAACGTAGGTTAGTGACGTGCTCAAGGAAAGAACCCAGCAAACACCTAAAAGAATAGGTGTATAGAAAATTTTAGATGCAAATGGCCCGATAGAAAATTAAAACTGTTCACGATTCTATTTGTTATTATATAGAATACGGGGTATGACACGTGTTGGACATATGGTATGTCCGATGTAATTAAAAGTCGAGATCAACGTAACCTGACCCGGTACGATCCGAAGAGTTACACGTTGGTACAACGAATCAGATAAGTTCACGCGTTGGTGAATTATTATTTATGAAATAATAATTGTTTTAGTCTTGAAGGACTTAATATTAATAAGATTAATATTAAGGAGTATAAAGATATTTAGCAAGGGGGTTTATTGCAAGTTGATGTCTTATAAAAGGAGGGTTAAGGAGTAACCCTAATCACACCTTTTATCAAAACAACTAATCCCTTGCCTCCCACTTGTGATTAGCGGCCGCCACCCAAGAAGAAAGGGGCCGCCGCCTCTTTTTCTTTTGGTTCGGCCAACACCACCCACAAGCCGCCGCCTTTCTCTTGCAAGTGTTGCTTCCCGGTTGGTTCGTGCTCGGTGTGAACTTCCTACTAGCGAGGATTCGTTGTAAACCCGCGTGTTATAATCCCGGTGTAGTCGTCAAAGGTTGATTACTAAACCCCCTATGGTTGTTTATTATTTATTTGTTTATACGCGTTTAACTGAGATCCTGATTGGGAATATTTTATTAATCGGATTAATAAAATTAACTAACAATTTATATATATAAATCGGCTATTATATATATTGTATATATAATCTGTTTTCGTTAAATATATAAACTGCTTCCGCTGTGTATACGATACCATGATTCCCAACAGTGGTATCAGAGCCACGGTTACGCGCGTATAGATGGTAAAAGTTATAATTTTGATCTATGTTTTATTTGTCAAAATTTAATTATTTATTTTGACAAAAGATCAAAAGCTTTATGTTGTTCATGAATTGTGATGTGAATCGAGCCCTAGGATTTGACCCTTGTCATGGTTGTGTTTGTGATGGTTTTATTTTATTGATTCGTATTTTATTACGGATATTGGATCCGGTGTAATAGATAGGATTAGAATAGATTTGATTTTATTGTATTTCAAATTTATTGTTGTAATCCTTCAAGTACAAGATCAAGACGAAGATAAAAAGGCGAACATGTTCCATGAAGATAGAGATCGGGTCAAGTGGGAGTTATCAAAATAGAAACCCTTTTTGACTAGTTCGTTTTGTTTCTGGCTAAAACGAAACGGGCGACCTATTAGGGGCTCGATTCGTTCTCTTTATTATTATGTTTTGTGGTTGTGTTTTATTTATTGTAAATAATCAAGATAACCCAAAATAAATAAATTTTTTTTCACAATCATGGCAACGGTTTTTATCAAAACAAGTTTTATAAAACCGAAAAGCGTATTTAATAAAAGAGTTTTATTAATATTAAAACAAGTCCATTCGCGATAAAACGACCAACATAGTTTAAATAGAGTATTTAAAAACTATACCGTGTCGAGTGTTGAAAGGAGTTTCAATTATCACGAACAATATAAAATTAGATTTTATAAACTATTGTGTGACTCACATCATGCTAACGAGTCATTCAAAATATTTATGGTAAATATTAAAGTAAATCCCAATTTTAAATTGATGTTGTATGCCACCCTTAACGAGTTAACACTTCATTCTAAATCGAACCCAAATGTTAGTGCTGATCCCTGCATCTGGGCATTGATCATGAAAGAAGGTAATCATCGCGTTTCCTGTGTAACATAGGCCGGTGTTACAGTTAACAGTAAAGGACCAAACATCGCTTGTTTATCAAGTGGGCATAGTTGGGGTTAAACATACATCGCTTTTAGCGATAACCCCAAATGGAGAGTTGTGTAGTGGACACAATTAACAATCGTTGTTTACCAACCTAATCGTACCAGTGGATAGTGCTAAGCCAGTTCACTGTGTATTGATGAATCGGGGTCTCATCCAAATTAATTTTGCTTTTTGGGTCATAAAATAATTAGGATATTTAAAACATGAAATACTAATAAATTAATTTTGAACTTTGTAGATGTCAAACGAAAACAATTCCGCCCCCAATTTCTCTCAAGTCAATCTTAGAGAAGGACAAACTGAACCACTCCAACTTCATGGACTGGCACCGCAACTTGAAAATCGTTCTCAAGGCGGAGAACAAACTATATGTTCTTGAAACGCCAATCCCTGATGAACCCATCAACCAACAAACTAATGCTTACAGAAACAATGCTAAGCATTTTGATGACTCTTTGAAAGTCTCATGTCTGATGTTGGCATCCATGATCCCTGAACTTCAAAGGACCATGGAGGACATGAAGCGTACGACATGAATCGGCATCTGGTGGAAATGTTCCAACAGAATGCTCGTCATGAGAGGTTTGATGTGATGCGATCACTTATAACCACTCGTATGCAAGAGGGTACATCAGTTAGCACTCATGTGCTAAAGATGAAGGCTTATGTTGATCACTTAGCTCATCTGGAATCTCCCTTGAGTGATGAGCTAGCTGGGGATATTATCCTCAACTCATTACCCAAGTCATATGATCAGTTCACTATGAACTACAATATGAATGGGATGGAGAAGACACTTGCAGAGTTGCATCAGATGCTCAAAACTGCTGAGGTAAACATACCTAGCAAAACTGCACCAGTGCTAATGATCAAGGAGGGTCATGTTAAGAAACCTAACACCAAGAAGAAGGGCATTCAGGGCAAGGGAAAGGGCAAAGTTGTTGCTAACAAGAAACCTCTGAAGGATGCCAAATGTTTTCATTGTGATGAAACTGGGCACTGGAAGAGGAACTGTGCTAAGTATTTAGCTGAACTGAAGCAAGCCAAAGCTTCTGGAGGAGAGTCCTCAGGGATTAAGAAAGGTTAGAAAGCTGAAACAGGGCGACTTGGAGGTCCATGTTGGCAATGGACAAAGAGTTGCAGTGAAGGCAATAGGAGAATATGTTCTTTTACTTCCTTCTAGTTTAGAACTTGTTTTGAACAATGTTTATTATATTCCTAGTGTGATTAGAAATATTGTTTCATTTTTATGCTTTGCGTGGACAAGGTTTTAATTATCGTTTTAATGGTGAATTTATTTCTGCTTATTTTAACGATGTATTTTACTTTGATGCAAAACCCAACAATGGGATATATGAGATAGAAATCCAAAACGATAGCATATTATGCAATATCTCCCATAAACGTAATAAGTTGGACTTTAATGATACGTATATGTGGCATTGTAGACTTGGTCACATAAGTGAGAATCGTGTTAAACAACTCAAAAACGCAGGAATCTTAGATTCCAAGGGTTCAGAGTCGTTTGGAAAATGCGAATCATGCTTGAGTGGAAAGTTAACAAAAGCACCTTTTTCAAATGTTGGAGAAAGAGCTAATGATCTGTTAGGACTTGTACATACAGATGTATGTGGTCCATTCAGAACAATGTCAAGACATGGAGAAAGATACTTTGTTACATTTACTGATGATTTCAGTAGATATGGTTATGTTTATCTTATGAAGCATAAACATGAAACTCTTGAAAAGTTCAAGGAGTACCAAAACGAAGTAGAAAATCAGCTGAATAGAACTATTAAAATGCTTCGATCAGATCGAGGTGGTGAATATCTTAGTCAGGAATTCATCGACCATCTAAAGGACTGTGGAATAGTTTCACAACTCACTCCACCTGGAACGCCACAACATAATGGTGTGTCTGAGCGGAGAAATGGAACTCTATTAGATATGATTCCATCAATGATGTGTCGAACAAACCTTCCAAAATCCTTTTGGAGTTATGCTTTGGAAACTGCCGCAAGACTTGTAAATATAGCTCCAACGAAGAAGGTTGATAAAACGCCTTATGAGATATGGCATGGAAAGAAACCTCATGTATCCTACCTTAAAGTCTGGGGATGTAATGCTTATGTCACTCTAGAATCTTGGGTAAACTAGATCCCAGAGGCGAAAAAGTGGTTTTTGTCGGATACGGTAAGAAGATAGGTTACCTGTTCTACCACCCCACTGAAAAATAAGATTTTCACCAAACGCAGAGGCACTTTCTTAGAGGAAGAGCTTCTGGCACGAGGGATTGGAGATAACCATGTGGATCTTGAAGAAATTCGAGAATCACAAGTGACTGAAACCAGCTGTTCAGACAGAACCAGATGTAAGTGATCCAGTTGTTGAAGTTGAGCCTGAGAGGACTCAAGAAACAACAGAAACACCAAGTGTTCGAAAAGTATTAGGGATCGTCGTGCACCTGTAAGGTATGATGATATCTTCATGATTGATGAAGCTGAGCCTGCTACTTACAAAGCTGCAATCTTGGATTCAGAATCCAAGAAATGGCAAGAAGCCATGAATGCAGAGATGCAGTCCATGTATGATAACCAAGTCTGGGATTTGGTTGATCTTCCTGCCGAATGTCGGACTGTAGGAAACAAATGGATCTTCAAGAAGAAGACTGACATGGATGGGAATGTGCAAACCTACAAAGCAAGGCTTGTAGCGAAAGGTTTTACTCAGACTCAAGGAATTGATTATGAGGAAACTTTCTCCCAGTAGCCATGCTTAAGTCTATTAGAATTCTACTTGCCATTGCTGCATATTATGACTATGAGATATGGCAAATGGATGTCAAAACCGCGTTCCTTAATGGACACTTAATGGAAGATGTCTATATGGTTCAACCTGAAGGTTTTGTCGATCCAAAGAATCCTAATAAGGTGTGCAAGCTGAATAAATCCATCTATGGATTAAAGCAAGCATCTCGTAGCTGGAATCTCCGTTTTGATCAGAAAATCAAAGAGTTTGGTTTTATCAAGAACGAAGATGAACCGTGTGTTTACAAGAAATCTAGTGGGAGCTATATCACTTTTCTTATACTGTATGTAGATGACATACTAATCATTGGAAACAATATCCCTATGCTTAAAGATGTTAAGACCTGGTTGGGTAAATGTTTCGCAATGAAAGATCTTGGTGAAGCCGCTTATATTCTGGGAATAAAGATTTATAGAGATAGATCAAAGCGGTTATTGGGTTTGAGTCAAAGTACATATATTGATAAGGTCTTACGACGCTTCTCAATGCAAGACTCAAAAAGGGGGCTCTTGCCCATGGCACATGGAACCATTCTTGATAATAAGCAGTGTGCAAATACTGAAGAGGAAAGGAAGAAAATGGAAGGTGTTCCATATGCTTCTGCGATTGGTTCCATCATGTAAGCCATGTTATGTACTAGACCTGATGTCTCGTATGCTCTTAGCATGACGAGTAGATATCAACAGAATCCAAGAGAGAGTCACTGGGCTGCAGTGAAGAACATTCTTAAGTACTTGAGAAGAACTAAGGACATGTTCTTAATATATGGAGGACTGGATGAGGAGCTGTCAGTTAAGTGTTATACTAATGCAAGCTTCCAGACTGATCGTGATGACTCAAGATCACAAACAGGATATGTTTTCATTCTGAATGGTGGGCTATTACTTGGAAGAGCTCTAAGAAAAGTGTGGTTGCTCAATCCACCTGTGAATCAGAATACATTGCTGCATCGGATGCTGCAAAGGAGGCTGCCTGGATGAAGAAGTTCATTACTGATCTCGATGTTGTGCCTAGCATAAAGAAACCAATCGAGATACTGTGTGACAACACTGGTGCCATTGCTCTTGCAAAGGAACCAAGGTCACATCAGACCGCAAGGCATATACTCAGGAAGTTCCACTATATTAGAGAAATAGTAGAACGTGGAGACGTCGTGATGAACAAAGTTCATACAGATCTAAATCTGGCTGACCCCTTTACTAAGCCTTTACCTCAAACTAGACATGAGGAGCATGCTGGAAATATAGGTCTTAGAATTGTTAGACAATGGGCATGATCTGTAGTTAGTATTGGTGTTTTATTTTGAACTATCACAGTTATAATGAATGTTTATTTGATTTAATGGGTTAAATGCAAATTTAAATATTTATTAACTGTGTTCATTATTTGTATGTTTAAATCCTTGAATAAGAGTATTCTAAATGTCCGTAGTCGATCAAATTACATGGGAATGAATTTGAATGTAAGACTATTGTGAATTAGAATGATTGTATTCATGAGATGAATAGCTCAAGGTTTTAGAATCATAATTCACAGATATCATTGGAGAATGATATTGGATGTAACTCGTTTCAAAACGATCTCCATGGATTTATGTCATGAGATGTTTTGATGTTGATATGTTCAACTGTTCTTTTTCTTTAAAGCACATATTAAACTACATTGATCAAGGACTATCTTTGATGTTATCTTACACTATCCTGAAACATGGGTAGGAATAAGGGTAGCGTTGGGAGAAATCCAAGATTAAGTGGGAGTTGTATGACGCTGATGGAATTCTGTACTTCTATATGATTAGAAGTCTAGACATTCTGGCGCCCTCGTAAAACTCAAACTGGTATAAACGCGTGGCCACGCTCGGACTAAGGTAGTTCGTTAGACCATTTTGAATTAGAGACGAGAATAGAGATTAGTTGATCATTATATAAGAATGAATGATCCATGTCTTATGATCAACGGATGTCTATACAGAAGGGACTTATTGATATAATTATCAGGGCTATAGTATTTGGTTAAGTAAAGCGTTACTTGAACTCAAAGAACTAGTTGACGACTGTAAAGTGTCATACTGGTTTGGGTGCAATGCGATGCAGCTAGGCGTCCAACTCTGCGCACGTTGACTCATTTAATTAAAATCGTCCAAGTGGGAGATTGCTGGACATATGGTATGTCCGATGTAATTAAAAGTCGAGATCAACGTAACCTGACCCGGTACGATCCGAAGAGTTACACGTTGGTACACGAATCAGATAAGTTCACGCGTTGGTGAATTATTATTTATGAAATAATAATTGTTTTAGTCTTGAGGGACTTAATATTAATAAGATTAATATTAAGGAGTATTAAGATATTTAGCAAGGGGGTTTATTGCAAGTTGATGTCTTATAAAAGGAGGGTTAAGGAGTAAACCCTAATCATACCTTTTATCAAAACAACTAATCCCTTGCCTCCCTCTTGTGATTAGCGGCCGCCACCCAAGAAGAAAGGGCCGCCGCCTCTTTTTCTTTTGGTTCGGCTAACAACCACCACAAGCCGCCGCCTTCCTCTTGCAAGTGTTGCTTCCCGGTTGGTTCGTGCTCGGTGTGAACTTCCTACTAGCGAGGATTCGTTGTAACCCGCGTGTTACAATCCGGTGTAGTCGTCAAAGGTTGATTACTAAACCCCCTATGGTTGTTTATTATTTTTTTGTTTATACGCGTTTAACTGAGATCCTGATTGGGAATATTTTATTAATCGGATTAATAAAATTAACTAACAATTTATATATATAAATCGGCTATTATATATATTGTATATATAATCCGTTTTCGTTAAATATATAAAACACTTATTTTGCTACGGTTCATGGAGATATGCCTTTTTATTTTATATTTCCAAAGTAAAGAGGGTGGTCAGTTTCATGTTGTTATTAAAGCGCATTGTGTTGTTAGATTAAACCTTTGGTTTACTAAACAGTGACATCTTAAAGGACACTAGGAAACGTAGGTTAGTGACGTGCTCAAAGAAAAAACCCAGCAAACACCTAAAAGAATGGGTGTATAGAAAATTTTAGATGCAAATGGCCCGATAGAAAATTAAAACTGTTCACGATTCTATTTGTTATTATATAGAATACGGGGTATGACACGATCAAAAGTTGTGGACACCCTGCCTTTCCCTGTGCAAACTCTAAATTCGTCTACCACCACATTATCGTAGCTACCATGGTGATAAAGGCGTGAAGAGATACAATCTTTGTTAGTCCGTTTGTTTATACATGATCTGAATAGGTAAGCTTTCTGTCAATTCACCGATGGCTTTTTATATAGGTAAGCTTTATATCAATTCACCGATGGCTTTTATATCCCTAAAAATATATCGTCTTTTTAATTTGTTAAAGTGATTTGTCTTTCTTAATTATTTCAACTTCTTTGTGATTAAGTTTTTTAGGGTTTTGTTTCATGGATGTTTAAGCATAGTGGTCTATAAAATACTGTTGTTTTAATGGTTTGCTTAAGTTTGTAGTGTTTTAGCTTGAATATGACATGTTTTATATTGAGTAGATATTAGTTATGTTTTGCTATACTATGCATTATGTTTTTAGAATTAGGTTGAGTAGACATTAACCAAGATGTTGCTTTAAACATTGTGTAAGTTCATATACCTAGCATGTATGTTTTTAAATTCTACACTTGAGCTTCTTCTTATTTAAAACATTTACTTTGTGTAGGTGTTTGAAGTTGATACACATCCATGTATTGTTTCAAAAATGATTTCTTCAACATAAATAATAGATTTTTGTTGGATTTTACCAATATTTGTTTCTATTGTGGGAGTCAATATTTTTGGATCATGAGATGGGCTTGGTTAGTGGTGAACTATTCTAATCAGAGATAGAGTTCCAATAATGCATGCAAGTTCATTTTATAGCTAATTTAATCAATTAATGTGTGTGGACTGTAAATTTAGCCATCTCAACTATACTGAAGTTTGGCTTGTATTTGGAATCTCATGTATACGACCTAATGTTAAAATTTTAGTGTAAACTGAGGTCTTGGTTTTGTACATGTGCCGATTTGAGTTGTATTTTATCTCAAATCGACCAAATTGGTCAAATAAACATGGGGAATTGGAATTAAATAATCATAACTTTGTCGGGTTGGAAGACAATAATTCCAACTTGCAAATTGAAATCTAACCGGCCTAACTTGTTTCGGTTTTTATTTTACCAAACCAAAACTAACTGAGTTTAACCCCGTTAGTTTTCTGCCTACATGGCATAACATTTTATGCATTTTATTAACCCATTTGCACTTTATGACATGCCACGTAGGCAGAAAACTAACCGAGTTAAACCAGTTATTTTTGGTCCAGTAAAATAAAAACCAATACAAGTTGGGCATGTTAGATTCTAGTTTTCAAGTTGGGATTATTGTCTTCCAATCCAACAAAGTTAGAATTATTTAATTCCTCAATAAACATTTCAATTTTCAAGTGAAAAGAGGAATTTGTTAAAGCCTTGCTTCTTTTGCTCGGCTCGCATTAGCCTGTGCTTTATTACAGGTAGTCATTCCCCCGTTCCTTTAGTCTTTTCAACGATACTTGAATCTTAAGTCGCGGTCATGTCTCGTCCCCCAGTATAGTGACCGGTTCCATGCTTTCCCCTAATTTCATCAATTCCAGGCTCAAGGGCCTGTTCATCCATCTTCATTCGAGTATGCCAATATGATCTTAATGAGGTGCGGGGCTTTGCATCTGACATTCGTTTTCCCCTCTTCGGGAGCCTGGGTCCGGCGTTTTTGCACAATAAACCCCTCCGGCCGAAGACGAGTGGTAGGTGGTCTAACAGAGCTTTCGGAAAATGGTAGCCTAGTGTGTAAGCACAACAATGAACCGCGGCGAACCCCAGACGACCTATCTAAGATTAGGGGGGAGATCCTCAATAGTGATGACCCTTTCACTCTTCCCCGGACTAATACATGTACCGAATGCTCATACGGAAAGTTGACCCTGGGTCTGGAACCTAGGGGGTTGCTCCACTCATCAAGATGTTCTCGCCTCCCCCGTTTAGGTTCTCGCTCGAATCGGAACCGGTATTCGACTCAGTCTAATAGCCTACCTATCGGGCGCCAATACAATAAAAGAGAGAGTTTTTGTTTAAAGACTAGCTGGTACATACTTCCCTAACTTGACCCGAGCTCTTGATTGTACACGAGGTATCAATTTACAATACGATAGATGTTTGACAATTCACAAACTGATTGATAGTCCTATGTGTCAATAAAGATATGCTTAAAATTTGTAGTACATCTATGGTAGGAGTGTTGGTGTAATCAACCTATGTAGGTTTTTATTACGTAGTATAAGGTTATGATGTCTCCTCCTAAGTGACATTAGGCATAGTTTAAACACCAAGTTGGATTTACCAAATTGAAGTAAGGTTGTCGGGTTCAGCTTTATTTTTTACTTAGATTGGTAGTTTGGGTTTAGTCTTAACCGGGTTCATGTAGATGCGTTTCGAGTTCATTATTCGGGTTCATTGAAAAACAAAACCTAATGCCCAATATACACGGAAAACAAATATTGGTAATATAACTACTTTAAACACACCGTTTTGACCCAAACCTGTTATGCCCCATTAAAACATATGTTATAACTCTCCCACGTCTCATTCTAGGGGTGTAAGTGATGCGCAACATCTCAAGAACTACTCGGATCAAATCGGTAAAAAGCTCGAACAAGCCGAGCCTTAACGAGCTCGAACTTGAAACATGACTCGTTTATTTATCGAGCCCGAGTTTTTCATACAAATGCCGTTTAGGCTCGCGAGCCTAAACAAGCCAAAACAAATTTTATATTATATAGTATACCCACCCTACCATAACATTGCAGAGTCGAGCTAGAGCCGAGCTTTGGCTCGTTTAAGCTATCAACGCGAGCTCGAGCCGAGCTTTTAGCTCCTTTTAAATTGTTCTATAATTATTTCAAGCCGAGCCGAGCTCGAGCCCTTGGGTTTTACTTTCGAGCTGAGTTCGAGTTCAATGTAATAAGGCTAGAACCGAGCCGAGTCAGGCTTGGGCCCAGCTTGGCTCGTTTACACCCCTAGACTCATTCCGTATTCCCATAGATGCAAAAGCCCAGCTACCCATTTACAAATCAATAGCCAACGACTCTATTACAACTCATTTACATCTCACTAAACGTTTAAACGACCACATTATCAAACACAATCCACTTTGCTTGGCTTAGATAACATACATGCATACACAGACAGAATGGTTTCGTTTTGTTGTCCGTTACCTTTACTAAAAGATTGTGTTTCAACTTTCAACACTAACCATTTCTACTAAAAAACCTGTAACAAGTGATGTGATCCAACAACACACAATCGTTTTTTTTCCTGGCCTATGTAAGCTGATCAGTCACATGATGGTTATAGTAATGACATGTAAGTTCATACCATTGATAACAAAAAATTTTCAGCAAAGTAGAACACAATTAAGGTTTCCAAAACAAAACTTAAAACTAATGTGAATCCAGTTTTAGCAAAACAGAGTAATCTGCATATGAAACGAAATAACAAACCTAAGCTGTAAGCACAACAGCGCCACCAGCTTCCTTGATTTTCTTCTCAGCAGTCTTCGATATCAGTTTCGCCTTCACGACAAATGGCTGAGATGCAGGAACAGTTCCCTTCCCCAACACCTTGAAGTAACCATGCTGAGTGACGTCAATCACTGGAACCTTATCGGCAGAAGCCTTCTCCTTCACGTCTTGTGGCACCATTGACCAGAGCTTGTCGACGTTGACGATTGGGCAATAGAACTTGTTACGGAGCCTGTGGAAGTACCGCATACCGACTTTACCAAAGAAACCGGGATGGTACTTGTCGAAGAGGATCGGTGGTGGTGCATACCTCCAGCGTTACCACGACCTCCAGGATGCTTTCGGTGCTTTCCTATACGACCATGTCCTGCGCTCACATGACCGCGCTTCTTCCTGTTCTTCCTCAATCTTGTTGTCATTTTCCCCTACTAAAAAAAAAGATAAATTGCAGGTCTTAGATTCTGTTTAAAGCAGGTGGGCAAATCATAATTTCAAAGACACAAAATGTTAACAATTTTGCATAAATTTCAAATATCAACAGAAAATTTACATACAGTTCAAGTTCCAAATCTGTAACAAATTATTCATCATCAGAAACACAAAAGGCGAAGAAATCTACTGTCACACTTTCAACTTTAAACGGAAAATAAACGAATAACACAGACTGTTGATCAGTAACAGATTATTACACAAAATGTGAATCGTATAAGCGTATAGATTTCAAATTTCAACAAAATTCACGATAAACAGTAAATGTCTGAATCAGTAAAACATTGATCAATAAAAACATAAATTGAGAAGAAATCTCCACTCTAAAGTTTTTATCACTGAAAACACAAAATATGAAAGAATCTACAATTTACAAGTTTATATTCAAATGCAAAATTAACTATAAACAGAACAATTTACAGACAGTGACAAAATATCGTTCATCCGAAACACAAAACGCAAACAAATCTACATTTTCAAGTTCAATTTCAACAAAATATTAACTATATAAATTTCAAATTCCAGATAAGCAACAAATTAAGGGCGCAAACAAGCCGAGCAAACAAGCCGAGCAGCTCTAGAGCTACTCAAGATCGGCTCGATAAAAAGCTCGAAATGAGCCGAGCCTTTTCGACTCCGAGCCAAGCTTGGGGCTAATCATCATAAACACAAAATGGTTAAACCTACCGTTCACAAGTTCAAACTTCAATAGAAAACCAACAATATAGAGTAAAAAATCCGGATCAGTAACAAATAAATAATCATCAGAAACACAAAATGCAAATAATTATACAGTTTAAAGTAGAAACAACAATAGAAAATTAATACTTACTTATTTCAACAGATTATTAATCATTAAAAACACAAAATTCAAAGAAGTCTACAATCTCAATTTGATATTTCAACAGAAACAAAAAATGCGAAAAAATCAACCGTCTCAAGTTAAAATTTTGAGAGAAAATTAACGCACAGAATACAAATTCAAAACAGTAAAAGAATATTATTAATATGAGAAAGTAATGAATAAAGACAGGGAAAAAAACCTGTAGATAAGAAAAAACGGTGAAGAACGGCGGCAGAAACCCTACTGTCGAGAGAAGAATATGAAACCCTAGCTTGCTTTTATAATGAATGAGATAAGAAGTGTGTGTGTGTGTAAATAAGTTTTTATGGGCTGGATAGTGTGGGCTTTGTTGGTCCTGGTTTGTTTGTGTTTAAGCCCAATTTGAAGCATACATTTTTTTAACACGAAAATAGATTTTTTGTTTACGTTTTTCTATAATGTAAGCGAGCAACAACTTTTTTGAATAACAAAAATATAGAAGTTTAGCAAAATATGTTGGTGAAAATAAGGTTTTTAACATGTTTATTGAACACAATGAGACTAAGGTTGATACTTATTTGAAATCACTATAAGGATGTAAAGTAGTTATTGAGGAACTAGAGGATATGGAGGGTTTTGTTTTTTTTGAAAGGCAAATTTCATTAAACAAACAAACAATCGAGGAACTCCCAAGACGGGAGCCCCACAACAATTACATCACATCAAAATAAAAAGACTTCCAACTACTCCAACCCACCCCACCAAGTTTATCTCTACTACAAAACCATAATAAGTTAAAGCTTTAACATCCGCCACAAGTTCCACCACGGTCGACGACTTATGTGCGAAAATTCTCTCATTCCTTGCTTTCCATAGCCGCCAACAAACCACCATAAAAATCCCAACCAATATCTCCTTCTTTCTTTTAGACCAACCCGAAGAACTAACCATTGTCATAAGATCTTCGACGGAGAACAAAAAGATAGGCGGAAGATGCACCCAATTAGCGATACCTTGCCACACCCCTACCGCCATACCACAAGCCGTAAAAATATGATCCACACTCTCATCTTCACCATCACAATAATCACATCGCATCTCTCCATTCAGAATGTGTCTTCTACCAAGGCCACTTTAGTCGGGATACTATCTAGCATCATACGCCACATGAAAACATTACACTTTAATGGAACCCATTTACACCACTGAAATCCGCCAAGGATGCTTTGACTACCCACCCGAGCAGAAGTCATCCAAAGCTTGGCCACTAAAACCGCAAACGGAACAGGGCCCGTTTCGTACCAAGCCCACATGTCCGGCCTGTTAACCAATACCTGACCCACTAACAACCGATGGGCCTCAATTAACTCTTCTACCTGATGGGCCGTTGCAGGATAAGTCCTCCACTCCCACGCAACACTATGCCAAAATAGGCCTATGGCCACACTTTTCTTAAAACTGTCCTGCCACACTTTTGATTATATGTGTGGCTAAAGGTCATTAATTACATTTCTAAACCTTCTAGTCTACTTTTAGCCACACATTTTATTTACTCACGTGACCATTGTATATTATTTCAAAAATTTTAGCCACACTTTGGGGAAAAAATGTGACATTTTCTAGCCACACTATAAAAGTGTAGCAAAATTTGGTCTATGGCCACAATATTTGTTTGTTTTTTAATTCATGTGACCAAAAACACATCTTTTCGAAACCTTTAGCCACACTTCACGAAAAAAAATGTGTTATTTAGTAGCCATACTTTAAAAGTGTGTCTAAATATGATCTACGGCCACAATATTTGTTTCATGTGACCAATAACATATCATTTCAAAATATTTAGCCACACTTCAAGAAAAAATTGTGACATTTGTTAGTCACGCTAGAAAAATGTGGCTAAATGTGACCAATTGCCATATTGGTATTTGTTTGAATTTATGCGTGGCTAAATGTGATAAATGGTTATAGTAGAATGTTTTACGTGTGGCTAAAAGTAATAATTGGACACGCTTAAAATTTTCATGTGTGGCTAAAAGTAATAAATGAAGACGTTTAAAATTTGTATGTGTGGCTGTCTAATTGGATTTCAAAACTATGTTTTCCAAACGACCTGATCTCTCTCAATCTCTGACCTCTGTCTTCCGTATGGTCATCCTGTATCGGCTCCTCTTCAGAACCCACCATCGAATGCAATGCATCCTTCACCTAAATTCCCATCATATCCTTTTTTAAACCCCATTCTTTTCTCCACTCATCAATAACACAATCAACATCAATGGCTTCCATGCCTTGTTGTTTTAATTTTACTTCCCCATTGTTCAATTTCTCTAAATTAAACCCAACCCATTTGCCTTCTTGTCTCTCTGTTTCTTGTTTTGGAACCATTCACTTCTGTCAAATCTTTATTAAGGTCATCAAGTTCAGGGCTTTTCCAACATGGGTTTGCTCTAAAAGCTGGAATCTTTTCTGGGTTTTCTTCTGATTCTCGATCTGAGTTTGGGGTTTTTGCTACAGCTGACACTGGAAAGACTTTTTATGATTTTACTGTTAAGGTACTTTCTTTCATCTATGTTTTGCACATTCTAGCACTTTCTTTTGATGATGAATATCAAATCCAATCAGTGAAATTACTAAAGAATTGTTTTTTATGTGTTCCCCGTAAGAGATGAAATAACTAATTTTGCTTATTATTAAAATAATTTTACGTGAAATAGATTGTCAAGAGAGAAAGAAGCTGTTAGCTTATCTGCTTCTTTTCCGATGGTGAGCAAGACAGTCGATAATCCGACGAATTAAAAACAGGTAGAAACTCGAAACCTGAACTTGTCAAAAACAGGTAGAAATTTGAAACCTGATGGGGCAAACTGGTTTGGACTAAGGTTGAGTAAAACCGGTTTCAGAACTGAACAGGTTTGTAACCTACCCAATATAGAAACTAGTTTGTAACCTGAAACTGACCTAATATTTAACCGGTGTGTAACCTGGAACTGACCCTATATAGAAACCGGTTTGTAACCTGGGACCGACTCTATATAGAAATCGGTTTTTAACTTGGAACCCACTCTATATAGAAATCGGTTTGTAACTTGGAACGACCTATGTAGAAACGGTATGCCTCTGTATATCCTATTTCTGTGTTTTTGCTTCAAGTAGTATTTTTTTTTTGCTTCTAATTGATTGTTTTAGTGTTTTCTGAATGTTATTCTCAGTAGTACTTAATTATTGATTATTGTTGACTCTTAATACAATATAGTTCTATAATCATTGATTATTATTGATTTCTAATGCGATATCATGAGCTGTTAAGTTGTTCAAGTAATAATGCAATATTTATGAAATGAAATTAGATAGTGAGCACAAACGGTATGGCCCCAGATGGATTAGACAAAAAGAAGGAAATAGCAAGAATTGAAAACAGTTTCAACATATAATCTAAAATGTTAAGGATTGTTATAATATGCAAAAACTGTTTAAAGAGGGATATGTATCAATAACTTGTACAAATTGTTCCAGGTGGTGTACCAATGGAAGTTGCAAATATCTTACTAGTTGATGCTTTTTGATGTTGGGGCAAACAGGTACGTAACATTGTTTTATTTCTCAGCGTTATTTGAATTTAGTATGGGTAAACTCTGTTTGAAAATATTGCAACTAGGATCCTTACTGTTTTGTGGTTGTTCTTTTACTTGCTGATTATCCTTCCTTCGCTTCAAGAACAACACCTTGTTCTTGTATGTTTGATAACCCTGCACCTCATCCTTTGTTTACCTTTGCACATACATGATATGATACTCAAGATTCAAGAATTATTATAATTTTATCAAGTTTCTTTACTAACCTGAATATTTGAACAATCAAAGTATTTCTGGAAATTTGGTCGCTTTATCACATCATTATATACATACGTTGTTATAAAAGTTTCTTTACTAACCTGAATGCCTGAACAATCAAAGTGTTTCTGGAAATTTTGGTCGCTTTATCACAACCATTAGAATATGTGTGACCATCCATGTAAACATAATCTAGTTTGTTATAAAAGTGTTGATATATAGATGATCAACGTGACAAAATGGACAAGTCAGTTACAGGTTCAGTATGTTATTGTCAACCCGTTACGCAATCAGCTAAATATTTGGATCTGACCCATTAGGGATGATCCATACATAACCCAAATTGACCCATTCATGTGGATTCTTGTTCTTGTCCAGTGCTTCTATTATTATATCTGAAAAATGAGAACCCTATGACAACTGTTCAACAAAACTCATGTTCTAGAACAGTTTTAATTGATCGCTTTAAATGTGCTGATACAACAGCAATACAGTATACAATTTCTCTTTTTGCATTTTGAGTCATCTTTTTTTGTCAAACTTTTTAAGACAATAACTTCTAATATAGGCTAAAGTGGAAAACTAACTTCTCCTTTTTTTTCTTGATTTAGCAGCCAAGTTTAAACTACGCAAATAGAAATTAAGTTTTGAGTTGTTACAGATCTTCACAACTAATCACATCGGATCCTTACTAATTCATCAAATGAACTAGTTACAAACGGGTCAGCATCATTAAGCGGATTAGCCATCGGTTCCTTCATACAGGTGTAGTCACAAACGGGTCAGCCAACTGTTACCTGAATCAGACTATAATGCCAGCACCATTAAATGGACTGATGTGGATGCTTCTCTTGGGTTTGCGGAAGATCTGAGATGGATCAAATGGGTTAACGTGTTGTTACGGGTCACAAGCTGGTGAAAAAAAAGCTTATACCATTTTCCGAAATTTTAAATGCTCTTAGTATAAGTTTTACTACTTAAATTTGAAACGCTTTTACCAAGTTATCCAAACGAAACAGGTTAGGTTGATCTAATGAACTAAGAACACTTCAAAAAGTTACTTAAAAAATGAACGGGTCAAATGGGTTGAGTGATCTGAATTTTTATGTTGACTTTGATTTATCTATTCCTTGCAGGCCGCAATCGATCATCCAGTGACCGTTCCCCTGCTCGACAAAATAGGAAGTCATTTGATTCTCATATGAAATAAGTAACACAAAATCCGAGCTTGTTCACGTAGTAGTGTTCTTTGACCTTGAGTGTCAAACGTGTATTTTCCATATTTTTTTTTTGTAAATCTCTAGAGATGGACAATCTGATTGTATGTGAAAATATAAATTGAGAGGAGTTTGATATTCAATGTCAAATATGTCCACTAATTGAAAATGACAATTAACATAGTTGATCCTATCTGTTTCTATTATTTAATACTTCTATTTTTATTAGGTTCTTTTAGACCCAAATGTACATAATGAAGGAAATTAATATAAATGGATAGAACTATGGTATTATGATTATGATGTTATGTTTGGTCGGCAATGCAAGTTCAAGGGCGTTTGGAACCAATATCAGATCTAAGGGAATGCGCTTCTTGCTTTTGACTCCAGACAAGTGACCACTCATTTTACAACAAAACAATTATAACATGTCAGCATGTTTTGATGTAAACATTAGCTCATTTTGCATTTTAATATCAAGTCCTATTACTAAATTGGAACCAAAACGTCCGACAAATTTGCGACGCGTTAAACCGAAGTCAACAATGGCCAATTAGATACAATGATCGTCAACTAGGCCTAACGATGGGCCATTAGGCACAATGATGGTCCATTAGGCTCAGTGATGGCCAATTGGACCCAATTATGGTCCATTAGGCTCAACAATGGCCAATTAGATACAATGATGGTCTACTAGGCCCAATGATGGTCCATTAGGTTCAACAATGGCTAATTAGATACAATGATCGTCAACTAGGCCCAACGATGGGCCATTAGGCACAATGATGGTCCATTAGGCTCAATGATGGTCAGTTAGATACAACGATGGTCCACTAGGCCCAATAATTGTCCATTAGGCTCAAAAATTGCCAAATAGAAACAATGATGGTCAGTTAGATACAACGATGGTCAACTAGGCCCAATAATGGTCCATTACGCTCAACAATTGCCAATTAGATACAATGATGGTCAACTAGGCCCAATGATGGTCCATTACGCTCAACAATGGCCAATTAGATACATGATCGTCAACTAGGCCCAACGATGGGCCATTAGGAACAATGATGGTTCATTAGGCTCAATGGTGGTCAGTTAGATACAACGATGGTCCATAGGCCCAATAATGGTCCATTAGGCTCAACAATTGCCAAATAGATACAATGATGGTCAGTTAGATACAACGATGGTCAACTAGGCCCAATAATGGTCCATTACGCTCAACAATTGCCAATTAGATACAATGATGGTCAACTAGGACCAATGATGGTCCATTATGCTCAACAATGGCCAATTAGATTCAATGATCGTCAACTAGGCCCAACGGTATGCCATTAGGCACAATGATGGTCTATTAGGCTCAATGATGGTCAATTGGGCCCAATTATGGTCCATTAGTCTCAACAATGGCCAATTAGATACAATGATGGTCAACTAGTCCCAATAATGATCCATTAGAGTCAATAAATGGTTGGTTAGATATAATGATGGTTAACTAGGCCCAATGATGGTCAATTCGACCCAAATGATGGTCCATTAGGCTCAACAATACGATAGTCAACTAGGCCAAATAATGGTCCATTAGGCTCAACAATGGTCAGTTAGATACAATTAGACCCAAACGATGGTCCATTAGGGTCAACAATGGTCAATTAGATACAATTACACCCAAATGATGGTCCATTAGGCTCAACAATGGCCAATTAGATACAACGATGGTCAACTAGGCCTAACGATGGGCCATAGGCAAAATGATGGTCCATTAGGCCAAATGATGATCCATTAGGCTCAAATGATGGTCCATTAGGCTCAATGATCGTCAATTAGACCCTATTCCTACCGAACTCAATATTGGACGTTGATGGGCCTTAGTGGACCATAATAAACAATAATAAATTATTTATGTCTTAGTAAGCTATACTGGGCCTTAATAGACCTAAAACTTGGTAACGGTACCGAAAAAACTGGTACGATACGTTTCGATACTGGTATTCACATGTAAAAGTCGTTAATACTGATACCGTACCGATACTACCAATACCGAAAATTTAATGAGTGGGTACCGGTACCGACAATGATCCAGTACCAGTACCGTTTTTTATATCGGGACCCGGTACCATTTGCTAATCCTTAAATAAAACCAATCAAGTAATAATATATTTTATATATGTTATAATTTCAGATTAAAATATACTTTTTGTTATGTAAGGGTTAAAGGAATTTAACATTTTTATATCTCAATGCATTACTTAATATGAGTAAAGATCAAATACATATAGTTTTTTTGTAAGAACTGTGAGAATCAAAGGGGGTAAAAAAAATTTATTTTTTTTTTAGAATTTTTTTTCCCATGTGCTTAAATATTCTTTCTAGATGAATAATACAAAAAAAATTTTTTTTAGTGTAATTACGTCATTAAGGTAAATACATTAGTTTACACTAGAGTAATTATGTAATTACTCTACACGTAATTACTCTACACCAATTTTTTTTTTTTTTTTTTTTAGTTTTCAATACTATAATACATGTTTAACAATATGGGGAAAAAAAATTTTAAAAAAAAAATTTTAAAAAAATACCCTCCTTTGATTCTCACAGTTCTTACCAAAAAAGTTATTTGTACCGGATCTTTCCTCTACTTAATATAATTAAAAACAAATCATGGGCTTTCCCTACATTTTTGTTTTCCCTCTCAAATTTTACCCACACTATTATTTCTTTCAAAATTTTTGTTCCTTCCTTGTGTCCTCTTCTTGTTTCCACAAATACAAAATCATGATTCCTCTTTTTGTTTTCCTCTCAAATTCCTTCTACCGCTCACTGTTACCGCCCAAAATTCCCATTTCCCTTCTTATAAAACCCTAGTTTTTTTTCATTTATCCCCATCACATTCAAACCCTTTCTCCTGCTCTCTATCGCATAGAAGATGGAACCCTACCAAGATGGAATCGAACCACAAATCAGGTTAGGAATCATGTTTTTTTTTTCATTATGATTGATAGGCATATAATATGTTTGTTTTCATTGTGATTAATAGGCACATATTATTACTGATAGGCAAAATTTGTTCGTGTCTTCGTTCCAGTAATCAATTAGGGCATTTGTTTGTTTTTTTTTTGGTCGCTAATAGATTCTGGATGGAACAAAATTATGTTCTTAAGTATAAATATAGGAAAACAAATGAAAATAAAAGATTCTGATGGAATACAATTATGTTCTTAAGTATAAATATAGGAAAACAAGATGAAAATAAAAGATTCTGGATGGAACAAGCAATGAATGTTTATAGGATAATCTCATTAGATTCATTGTCAAGCTAATAACTCTGCACGTACATCAGTACTGTATATTAAAGCTAATAACTTATCAGCTACACGTACATCAGAATCATTCATTGTTAACTCTGCACGTTCAAGTAGGACAATCTCATTAGATTAATTGTCAAGCTGTTAACATTCTGGTATATAAGGGTTGGTGTCCGTTATCATGCTCTCGTGGTTTGTTAAACATGATATGGTAACGGCAGTTTACCAATACCGGCATTACTATTAAAGTCGTGGTATCCACACTTGTAGAAAATGCACAACATAACAGCCCCTCAATGTCAAAGTCAAAGCGGTCAATTAGGGCGTTTGCTTTGTTTTTTAGCCGCTAATAGATTAAGGGTTATGCTGTGTATTTTTCATTAACTCTGTTTTTTCTATTCTTTTTAATCAAAACAAAAATTTGGTTGAAAAAAAAAACAACACTAGTTAGGAACTGGTTTGTGCTTTGTTGCATTCTGTGTATTTTCATAACTCTGTTTTTTCTATTCCTTGTAATCAAAACAAAATTGGGTTGAAAAAAAAACGACACTAGTTAGGAACTGGTTCGTCTAGAACCATTCCTGTAGAACTAACTGTCGGCAAGTCACTCTGATTGCTTTGCTGAAAAGTGTAAAAGGTCCCTGGATGTTGTTAGATTAAGTAAACAATAAACTAATATATATATATGTATTTCTAAGTATGTGTTGATGTGTATGTAATGTTTATATTGTAAATGTGTAGATAATAAACATATGTACTTATATGTAAGTACTTGTATGTGTCTTAGTTAAGATATAGTATAGTATGCTACAAATGGGTCAATATGGTTCAAGGTTCGATGGCTGCAAATAAGATGAGCATGACAAAAAAAGGTTACTGCATAATGGGTCAAGAAAGATCAGAATGACAGCAGCAAATAAAGATAGAAAACATCAATAAATCTGCACTCGAAAGTCTCTATATTTCTTGTTTTGTTTCTGTCCAGAATTAAACACAAACAATCTGATTCATTCTGTTCTGTTTGTTGTGTTTCGAATTCTATTTCTATACAAATATCCGCTGCAAGTTATGATATTATCCAGGTAGTTTACAAGGGAATGTGTATAAATTTTTCTGGTTCAGGCCAGTTTTTTATCCAGTTTAGTACGCCTTTGTGCCCTGCTGCACTCAAGGCAGTTTTGTTGTGTGCCTCGCTTAGGCACGTAAGCGCATGTCTGATTTGTTTTAAGTTTAAATGTATAATATAAACTAATTACTAATAAATAGAAATAAGAAGATATTTAGGCAGCTGGCTTTCATCTATTGTATTAGACTTCTGAACTAAGCTAATCTTTGGTTGAGACTCTTTCTATCCTGATGACACCTTGATACTTGAATTGATAAGCTTAGATGATTTATTAGACTTCTGAACTAAAGCTCTAGTATCTACGAATTATTAAGGTCCATACCTGTTATTTTGCTGGTTCAGGCCAGTTTTTTATCCAGTTCAGTATGCCTTTGTACTATGCTGCACTCAAGGTAGTTTTGCTGTGTGCTTCGCTTAGGCACTTAGGCGCATGTCTGATTTGTTTTTAGTTTTGACTTGCATTTATATTCATTTTAAATTTACAACATCTTTAAAGATAAAATCCAACAACGTAAATTCTTTTAATTTGTTTTGTTGTTGCATAGTGGTTAGTTAATATATATTCAACTCAAGGTTGTTTTTTCTCTCAGTTAACTGGTATTTTTTTTTGCTGTTTATATTCTCAATTATTACAAGTTTACAACAATTTGTTAAACTCGTTTTCTAGCAACATGAACGTTGAACTTTAATCAAATGTTACTTAATATTAGCTACAACTTCAAAAAATGTCCACGTAAGTGAAATGGTAATATTTGTACTTCTCTCTATGTTGTTGCATTTTGTAGGTAAATTCTACGGATAAAAATGTTGGATCTAAGCTTATTAATAATGCTACCACATCTCACATGGTGCAAAAAGAAACGGTAAAAACATTAACTATTGATAATTTTTTTTTTTTTTTCCATGTGATTGTAAATCTAACATAACCTAATCAATTGAATTCTAGTCAATTGTATGGACAACAATTCGGGATCTAAGGACAATACTAAGGCTACCACATCTAATGCATCATGTAAAGTTGTGCATAAAACGTTACTTCTCAGAGTAACATATCTAAAGCGGTGCAACAAGAAAAGCTAACAATGGTATGTATTTGACAATTTTCTTTTCTTAATTTTCCACATGGTTGCTAATTTTCTTACGTCATTAATTGATTTTTTTTAGGGAAGTGTGAAAACTAGAAAAAAAAAGTATTTCATCTATGCCTGAGGCTCCACTTCTTGAAACGCCATCACATTTGGAATCTCAAGAAAATGTTCCACAGGTATGTATTGCGCAAAATGCAAATACATATCAACTTTAACTTTATCATGTTAATATGCCATATTTTTTTGTAGACATTTAAGTGTGTTCTGTATTCTTGTCATGTGACCAACCGCGTGGCATATGGTACAATTTACTATTTACATTCATGGAGTTCCATTACAAGATAATTGCTATAAAGTTTCTGTTGATGAAGCTATAAAGGAGCCAACATATTTACCAATTCAAACAGGGGAGTTAGAAACAGTGGGCGAAGCATTAGGTTCTTTTGTTCCTTGCCAAAATCCCTTGTCAAATCTGACGAAAAGGTTAGTTTTTAATTAATCTTGAATTAAGTATAACAAAATTAGGAATTTTTATATATGTTTTCTTGTTTTTGTTTCCCCAGCTACCAGATTCACCATTCAATCAAACACAAAACACCACAACTAAGTTCGCCAAGAAGCAAAAGAAGAGTTTTACAACTCTAGATGGATTGAAAAAATTGCAGCAAAAGAACAAGAAGATGAAAACTGGCTAAGAATTAGATTTTTTAGTATTTAAGCTTGAAACTTATGTATGGAATTTGGTTTATTATTTTTATAATATCATTTGGTTTTCTCATTTTAATGGCCATATAGAATCACAGAAATATGTGTCACCAAATGTTAGAAAATAGCTACACATAAAGTTATAATATTTCATGTGGTTTTATATAACAATTATGTGTGACCAAATGTTAAACAATAGTCATATTAAAAATTATAAATTTCATGTCGCTTTACATAACAATTAGTCACACAATCTTAATTTTGTTTATTTTTGTGTGACGGAATGATATCAATTGACATGGGTAAAATGAAATAGTGTGACCAAATGTTGGACAATAGTCACAAAATAAAATTACAATATTTCAAGTGGCTTTATATAATCATTAGTCACACTATCCTTCATTTGTTTTTTTGTGTGACGGAATGATACCAAATGCCATGGACAAAACGAATTATGTGTCACAAAAGTTAGGCAATAGCCACACGCCCACACCATTGTCACTTTTTTTATGTGACAGAATAATAGCAAATGTCATAGGAAAAAAAATATGTGTGACCGAAAGTTAGAGTATAGTCACACATATAATTACAAAATTGTTTCGTGTGTCTATAAATAGTTTTTGACCACACTTACAATAAATTCACGTGACTATGGGTATGTTTGGCAAAACTAGCTGGTGGCTGGTAGCTGGAAGCTGGTAGCTGCAAGCTGGTAGCTGGAAGCTGGTAGCTGTAAGCTTTTTAAATATATTTTGGTGTTTGGCAGAGTGGCTGGAGCTTTTAATAAAATGTATAAAATGACCAAAATGGGCATAATTAAAAACTTGTAAGGAAAGTTTTATTTTATATTTAAAATAGAATAGATATTTGTGTCATTTACTCATTAAAAGCTTGTAGCTAGTAAGAGCTTTTTCTTAAACGCTAGTACTAGTAGCTTTTCACTGTAGAGCTTTTTCTCCAACCTAAAAGCTTCCAGCTCCTTCAACCAAACAAGGCTTTTTATTGAGTAAGAGTTTTTTCTTAAAAGCTTGAATCTTGAAGCTCCTAAAAGCTCTTAAAAGCTCCTTGCCAAACATACCCTATATAATAGAAACGGCCACACTTACAATGAATTCATGTTGCCATTCTTACCCTTTAGCCACAGTTAATAGATAGAAAGCTTATTAAAACAATCATTTTTGCCACATATTTTTTTAATTGATGTGGCTAAAATAAAACTTTTAGTGACTATATAACTAAAATGGCCACACTTAGAGTAATTTCATGTGGCCGTTACTACCCTTTAGTCACATTTAATAGACAAAATGCTTGATTTCAAAAAGAAATATTGGTATCCTTTAGCCACACTTTTAAGTGCTATGACCACTAAATGTGAATGTGGCCGTATGATACCTACGATGACTCGACCTATGGTCACACTTGAGCTGGAAAAAAAAAGTGTGGCGAAAGGCATATGGTCACACTTTTCTTGTGTGGCCGTAGGCATATTTTGGCGTAGTGCAACCGGGCCAACCCCATTGAAACCCACTAATCCGTCTGCCACACAACACCACTTATTTTTTTCAAGCCGGAATAGGTTCGGGAACAGAAGTTTTAGCGGCACCTCATTAAGCCAAGGGTCCAACCAAAATCTAATGTCAACCCCATTGCCCAGAACACCCTGAATCAAGTTCGACCCAATAGAATTACCCACTCTAATCTTGTTACAACATTTCACTAACTTAGACCACGTACCAGAAAAAGTAGTCTTACTCGGATAAGGCTCCCAACATCGACGTGAACCATGAATACCATCAATAACTTCTCCGCATAGAATCCGCTTCCACCGGTACCTCCAAAGCCACTTTAGTAGAAAAGCATTATTACTCTCACCAAGCCGACTCAGGCCCAGACCACCTAGCTTTCTAGGAAAAGTAACTTTTTCCCAGGCCACCCAATGGACTTTTCTAACATCCGAGTCACTCCCCACAAAAACCTTTTAATTAAAGATTCTAAACATTCAATAACCGCAACCGCGCCTTATATAAAGCAAAATAATAGGAAGGCAAACACTCCAAAACCGACTTGATTAAAGTCAATCTGCCTCCAATAGATAACACCTTCACCTTCCATTTAGAGAGTCTATTCTTGAACACTTTGACCACCGGATCCCAATTCCTAATCCTCCCCATATTAGCACCCACATTGATCCCCAAATATGTAAACGAATATCCCCCGCACAACACCCAAGAGACCTCGCCATTCCACAATCTCATCCATACCCATCCCAACTCCAATACCCAAATCGTTCACCAACAAGTAAATCGAAAAAGTATTTAACTGGAACCCTAATTCCTCGAGAAACTCGGAGGCGGCAAAAGACGAATCGGATTTCTGAAGACATGGCGGGTAGGGATCGATACAAGGAGGATACATGGTATGATGCTCCTACTAGGAAAGGAAGGAACAGTAAGGAGGACGTCGGTTCGAAGGAGAAGGGTCTTGCGATAACGAAATTCTTCGTTTCCAATCTTCCCGAGGGCTGTGCGTCGTCGGATCTATATGGAGTTCTTAAGGGGTTTTGGGAGTATACAAGGGACTTATATTGCAAGGAAGTATGACAAGCTAGGTAAAAGATTCGGTTTTGTATCGTTTGTCAACGTTAAAGATCCGATTGGTTTAGAGAAGGATATAAAGGATGTGTGGATAGGCTCGTACAAACTGTTCATTGTGTTGGCTAGTTTGTGAATGGGGAGCGGGTGGTGAGGAAGGATGATAAACGTTGGATTCCGGTGGAGGAGAAGGAAGGTGGAGGTAGGTTCCGGTAACGGAGGAGGGCCCGGTTGATGTTGGGGTCCAGAAAGAGTCTACTCAGGCTGAGGGGAGGTCGTTTCGGGATACTTTGCTGGGTATTACTAAGTTGGATGGTATGGATGATATTGTAGTGGATGATGGGTTCGTGGGTTATGCTTTGTGGAAGGGGTGGGCTTTGGCTAGAACCACTAGGGGTCTTGAGGCTTTAACGTCGCTGAAACATTGGTTAATTGAGGTGAGACTTGATAAGGTGAAGATTAGGTACGTTGGTGGGTTATCTGTGGTTTTGGTGTTTGAGGATAAGGATAGTATGTTGGAGTTCTTACATACCAAAGACGTTTGGAGTCCCGTGTTTGGTTCTTTGGTGTTGTGGGAGGGTCAACAGGCTTCGAGTGATCGTATTGCATGGTTAAACAATATACGGTATTCCTTTGTGTTTGTTTGATGATAGGGTGTTTGATTTGATCGGATCTAAGTTTGGTTACAGTCTCCAATCTGCCAAGATTGACGAGTCCACGGAGGATTATTCTCATGCAACGATTGGTGTCCTTGTTAATACGGTACAGCGGATCAACCAGTTGTGTAAGTTGGTTTGGAGGAATGTGCCTTATACGATGTTAGTTGAGGAAGATAATGGGGAGTGGACTCCGGATTGTATTGAGGTAGATGGTGAGGATGGGGGCTGGGAACAAAGGATTGATAAATGTCCGATGGTTGATGAGGTGGCACCTGTGCATGTGGTTATGGATAATGTGGGGTGTTCTTCAAGTGGGTTAATATGCATGGAGTGCATGGGATGATACTAGG
>JAUTDX010003961.1:0-24804 GCA_030844895.1 Ambrosia x helenae | reverse complement strand
CCAACCATTTACACTTCTTGCTCTCTTGTTCACTTGGACTTCCCATGGATGCAAATAAATGCAAATAGATATTCTATTCGTTTCGGTGAGTTCTTTGATCATTATCATCTTCTCTGGCCAAATTTCCGGCCAAAACCCTTCTTCTCCGGCCAATTTCCGATGACTGTAATTTCTGTTTTTTTTTCATGGCCGATTCTTCTTCCTCATATCCTTCTGTTCCAAAACAGGTCATAAGTCAATGCCCGTATTTAACTCAATAATTGATTCAACAAAATGTTATGGCAAATCTTTTGATCATCCAACGGACACGATTATTTGCTGTCGTTGCAGCGGTGGAGATGGGAGGAAGGGTTGGAGAGGGAATGGAGGTCAAATTGGGAGAGGAGACGGAGACGACGGTGGTGGGGTAGCAGTGGCTACGTCTTAGATCTAGGGTTGGTTATTTGGTTGGGTCAGATTTTGGATCCGGTGGTGTAAGTGTAGGATTTAAAGACTCCATTATAGGAATCAGATAGTGGTGGCGGTGTCGTTGCAGTCTGGTGAGAAGATGGTGGCGTTATGGTGTTAGATAGTGGTGATATTGTGGTCTGCATTTGCAGATGAAGAATGGAGAGTTAAAACATTTACGATGAAATGACTAAAATGCCCTTGACCTTAACTGAGTTTTCTAATGGAGTTAAAAAAAATGGGCCAAAATGGCACCAAAATGAAACCACAGGGGTTCCAGTGATAAAAAAAAACTTTCTCTGTCTAAAGTGACATTTTGGATCAAACTTCAGGGACCAAAATGGCAGTTTACTCAAATCTAAAAGTTCATTTTTAACATCTTTAGAGTAGTTTTCATTGACTCTGAAAGTCAAACAAGGTTCTTATTTGAAGTTAGATGATTGCCTTGGATGCCCTTATACATGTTTCCGACAATTAATTACAAGTATCATTGGTCTTAATTTTTGGTTATTGTAATCAGCTGACATGACCAAGGATGAAAAATGTGGAAGATATTTTAAAAGCCATCTACAAAGATGGTTTCCACTCTAAAATGCATCTTACCATTTTCGAACTTTTTTTTTTTTTTTTTTTTTTTTTTTTTTAATGGATTGTTTTAAAGTCAATCACATTGAATCACTCAAGAATATGACACTTTTTTTTTGTTCATTGAAAAAGACAATGCACAGCACACCATTTTTGAAATGCATACAATACAATCTAGTCAAATAACACTCACATATACTATTTCGAAAAGCAACAAGATTTTGATTGCCGAGGATAGTGTTTTTATCAAATGTTGGTTTAAAAACTTGATGAGATGTGATGGTTGACACAAATTTACAATGCCTATTTTCAGATATATTACCTTGCGTTGCATATCGGTCATGAAGATCATGAAATTTATCTACATGAGTCAAGCTGTGAATGGATTATAATCAAATCATAAACACGTTGAACATACAATTCACGGCCCTTTTAATTAAATGTATTAAACACTTTTTAATTAAACATATCAAGCACTTTTAGATTAAACATATCAAACACTAGACAACATAAAATATGATTCTCTTCATTTTGTGTAAACTTCTTAAAATTTTCGTGTAAACAATCATCTGTCAAAGTTTTTAGCAATAATTCAGTGTAAGCTTATCCTCTTCATTATTTTCTTTTGGACCAAAATTAGGGATTGCCTTCTTATGTCAATTTTGCTTTCAAGATATCCCAATTACATAATATTGCGACAAACATCCAAATCTTGATACTATTGGTTGGGCATGCTTACAACCCACTGTACGTAGATGTGATCTAATTCAAAATTCAACTTTAAGAAAATTACACACAAAAAAATATAGATATTATTGATAAAAAAAACTTTCCAACATACATCTTTTTTCACATTTAACAAAATCATCAACCTCGTTTCCACCAATCAGATAAGTTCCACTAGCTAACACGACTAGAATTTAAATTTCATTTTTAATGAGACGGCTAGAATTAACCTACATTTGCAAAGACGGTTGTGATAACTTTAGAAAAATGCTGAAAAGGGATGCTATATTGAAAATCTTTTGGTCAAATAGATAATTTAAAATTTTCCATTCAATTTTCATTTATTTCAAGAAACCTTTAAATCAACCTGATGAGACTACTAAATGACCGAGAAGGCTAAGTCTACTTTTTTACAAGGTGACTTAGACAGTCGAAATAGCTAACCTTCGTTTCTCTTGAGACTAATAACACTAACTGGAAAATGTTGAAAATGTTGAAAATGGATGTCTATATTTTAAAAATTTTGAACAACTATATTTTAAAAATTTTGAACAACTATATACAATAAATTTTCCCAACAACTTTTATTTATTTCAAGAAATGTTTAAATCAAATTGAGAAGGTGTTTTGCCTCTTAGCAACCACAAAAGATTAAAAAACCCCTCACATCAAGTGGAAGAAATTAAATGGACCCATTCACACCTTTATTTGTATGGTTTTCAAGTTTTAACAAAAAAATTATTATTATTATTATTATTATTATTATTATTATTATTACTATTACTATATATCTATTAAAGGCGATAGTCGGTGGCTCATCCTATTGGTTGATGCTGCCGCCAACAATTAAAAACCTAAGTATTACACTTTTAGTCCCCCTTCATTTTATAACAGCTTTATAAAATATCCTTTACACCCCTTTAGTTTCAACCGTTTCAGTTTCACACCGTATTCGGTACAAACATCAGGTTTTGACATAAGCGGTAGAAAATCACGTTTCAGGGCTTGACGTAGACAACTTAAATTCACGTTCGACATAATGTTGTCGAAAAATAGTCTGGTTAAAAATAATAATGTTAATTCGTTTACTAAAAACGATTTCCTTGTGTGCTTATTCTTAGGTACGAACTTTTTTATGCATTGTTTACGAATCGTGTGTCGACCACCGTTCGTTCTAGCTCAGTTCGTCGTGCGCCTACCTTTTAACCACGTGTTCGTGCGCTTGGATCCCACGTATGGCCTTTTTTTCCGCAGTCATATTATTTACCGGGTTAGATATGTGTCCGCGGGGCAAATACTAGTTCATCATCATCATACTCAGTTAATCCAACATATAGCAAAACTAAGGTAGGGTCTGAGGAGGGTAAGATGTAGACAACCTTACCTCTACCCCTAAGAATAGAGAGGCTGCTTCCAATGAGACCCCCGACTCGATGTGGTTTGGTATCAAGCCTTGGACATAAGGCACATAACACTTAGCAATCGGGACAAACCCGATCGGTGCATGTACCCCTTTGTCTTTTGGCTATCAACGCCACCACATGATGCATGATTAACCTTCCGTCGTTTTTAACGTTATTTTCACGAAATTAGTAAAATACTAGTTATTATTATTATTGTTATTATTATTATTATTATTATTATTATTATTATTATTATTATTATTATTATTATAATACTTATAAAATCCCTCCACACTGCCACACACACACACACTTGACCAACCTTTTCCATCCTCACCCCGCCATTCCTTACTCTTTCACACTTCTCTTCTATCTTTAACACCATCCAATCTTTTATTCTCTGTTTTGCACAAATTCACCTCCTTTTTTCTGTTCTTGATTTGTTTCTTCAAAAGGGTATGTTCAAGATTCAGTTTCTTGATTAAATTTGCAATCTTTATTGTGTTTCTTTCATGGGTATTTGGTAATATTTGTTTTTGTTTGCTTTCTTGTTCTGTGTATGAGTTTTGATCAAACCCTTGTTTGTTTCACTGTTCTTGAGGCTTTAGTCACTTTAGGATTTTGTAATTGTATTATGTAACTTTTAGTGGATGTTTTTTTTTTTGTTTCTTGATGATTGCATTGTATTTACTCTTGCTTTGGTTCTGTTGAACCTGTTTAGGGTGTGTTTATGTAGCAATGTTAAACGAGTTGTGTTCACGGGTTGCCTTGTTAGTTATGTTCGTGTCGTGTTAGAAATTTCCACCCCTCATGGCTATTGTATCTTTATGAATTTTGACATGTTCTTAGAAATGGTTTTTTTTTTTTTTTTTAATATATTTCATTTTCACAACTCTTGACCCCTTTATGTTTATGGTTTCTTTTATAATTTTTTAGTCCTGTTGTTTTATTTTAGGTAGTTATATGCTTGCTGATTGCTGCATTGTCAATTAAATAAGCAAGCTTATTATGAAGTTAGTTATATAAACCTTTCCTAGACTTGTGGTAAATAGGTACCTAGTCAAAGCTCGTTTCATGCCGTTTTTGCATCTGGACATAACCAAGGTGCTCGCCTCGCCTATGCCTAGACCAAGGTCACCTTGTGTATGTTCAAGGCACCTAGGCCTCGCCTTGTCTAGGCACTTGACTCACCTGCACCTGATCACAAAGGTCACCTTACATATGTTCAAGGTGCCTAGGCCTCACCTTGCCTGAGCGCCTAGGCGCACCAGGCACTTGTCTTTGACTGCATAGGTTAATAGATACTTATAGTCCTATGATAAAACACCTATTTAGGTCCCTCGGGTGAATATGTTGTAACATTTGGTCACTTGGTTTCTTGGCCTTAAGGAACTAATACCTTTCCCTTTTTATTTCTAATTTCCCAGATTGAAATGGCGCATGAAAACTTAATTCTTGATCCCGGTGAAGAAATGGAAGTAAGTTTCGGCTATAAATGTAGTACAACCGATGGATACGACATCCCTTCAGGAAAAAAAACTGTAAGAAGAAATAGTTCCTTCTCTTGCCTCTCAGGGGCTGCCATAAGTGGTAACGCAACATTAGCGAACACAAATATCTGCAACGGTTTAATTAGCTCAGAAATTCTTCCATCATTAGACTCTCCAAAATCATTTAGAAGAATACCCTCTTCACCATCATTCACAAAACTGGACTTATTGTCGTCTTCTTTTCCGAGTAGCATGTCTAATTTAAGCTGCAGCCCATCTGCCTCTGATTTTGATTCTTTTTTATCAAAACCGTTAAGTGCCCCATCAAGAAACGAAGATTTTCTTAATGCAGTTGATGTACAAGTGGCAGGTGGTGCTGCAGGCGAAGATAGAGTTCAAGCCGTTTGTTCTGAGGAAAACGGTTGGCTTTTTTGCGCAATTTACGATGGCTTTAATGGACGAGATGCAGCCGATTTTCTAGCAGGCACGTTTTATGAAACAATTAGGTGTAATCTGAATTCACTAGACATGGAATTTGATTATTTTATAGGAGATGGTAATACTATGAGGCCTAAAAACCGAGTTCTTGATAGCTTACAGCGTGCTCTTAATCAAGCTGAAAGTGATTTTTTATACATGGTTGAGCAAGAAATGGAGGATCGGCCGGATATAGTGTCAGTAGGCTCTTGTGTTCTTGTTGGGCTTATTTTTGGAAAGGATTTGTATATAATGAATTTAGGTGATAGTAGGGCGGTTTTAGCAATAGATGATGACGAAAATAAGATCGGTGAATGTAAGGGATTGAAAGCCGTGCAGTTAACAGAAAGCCATACGGTTGATAATGAAGTGGAAAGAAACCAAGTTCTTAGCGAACATCCTGACGATCCTAAGACGATTGTTCATGGAAAAATCAAAGGCAAGTTGAAGGTTACTCGAGCATTTGGAGTCGGTTATTTGAAAAAGGTAAAAAGTTACAACAGCGAAAATGCTTTCAGATATCCAAACAGCCTAGTAGTCAACGTTTTTGTCATACGTTTTTCGCTTTTTAAATTTTGTGCAGAAAGTATTGAACGATGCTTTAATGGGTATTCTTCGCGTTCGCAATCTTATAAGTCCTCCATACGTCTCTGTACAACCATCGTTGTATATGCATGAAGTGTCAAGCTCTGATCACTTTGTTATACTCGCGAGTGATGGTTTATTTGATTTCTTCGCAAATGATGAGGCCGTGAAGCTTGTTCATTCCTACATATCCGCAAAACCATTTGGGGATCCTGCAAAATATCTTTTGGAACAACTCGTACTCAAAGCCGCTTGTTCTGCAGGTAAATTCATAAGTTTTTTTGTATAAACATTGTTCATGGTCCGGTTTTGTAGTTTTTGACTTCAAATCAACAGATATTTGGTTTACGTTAAATTTTTATCACTTGTGAACTTGGTTTAAAAAAGCTTGACGCGCTCATAAGCGTTTTGGTTCCGAAAGCTGAGGTGAGGCGCAAGGCAAGAGCGCTTCACGTATATGAGGAGCCCAAGGTAGAAAAAAAATTAAAATATTTATACATGTCAATACGACATATTCTATTTGATAATCAATCCTAAATACAAATACATATTATAAAACACACTTAAACGCTTCAAAAACATAATTAAAACATACATTAAGCCGAAACACACTTACAAACTTAAAAACAACCTTGATTTTGACTGCTGGCCCAAATAAACCCTGATTTTGACCTAATATTGACTGAAGCGACGCCTCATGCCTCAGGCGCGCCTCACCGCGCCTCATGTAGATTAGTGCCTTAGGCGCGCCTGAAGTGCGCTTTTTTAAACCAAGCTTATGAAAAATGACTTCTAAAGAGAATCAAGCATGTGGATTCAATAGTAGGCACACTAAGACATGTAAAGTTTATAAGCTTTTGACCAAGAAATTACCAAAAGATTGAAATATGTTCGTTTCAGATGCCTAGAGGTCTATAGATTATGTTATCTTTCATCGTTTACATACATGAACGATAGAAAATCTTGCAGGATTCAGTACTGAAGAGTTGATGAGTGTCCCTGCTGGCCGGAGAAGAAAATACCATGATGACGTTACAGTCATTGTTATAATCCTAGGTACAAATAAACGCACTTCGAAGGCTTCAACTTGCATATAGTTTGTGCCCATTATCGATATAGATTGTAGCTAGTGTCGTACAGTTTTGCACTCAACAATGTTAGTTTTATCGTCTGGTTGTAATTGTATCTTCATGGATCTTTATACATTAGTAAAGATTGTGTTATATGAATTCTCTTATTCTCTCAAATCTAATATGCTCCTCTGACTTAAAAAGACTTGATCTTTTTGACTTTTGAATGCTAATTAGTTAATGTTGTTAATTTGTATGGTTGTGTATGAAGCATATTTAAAAGTAGTAATAAGAACTTTAAACACAAAGAACAAGAGCTTTATATAGAATATAATCTATGTATGCAGAGCATAGATTCTGCTAACTTTTTCTCTCACTAAAAGGGCCTGTTGGATTTGCAGATTTTAACTTTAATACATAGCTGGGTCTTAGTTATCTTGCACTTTGCGGCGGGGCGTGTTTGTTGTGCAGGAGTGTTTAGTAGTATTATGGGCAACGATTTTTCCGTATTCCTTCACGCGATGCGACTGTAATTCTGTTGGTATTAGTTCGTTATACTATCGGCATATGTTATAGCAAGATAGCAAATTCGATCAATATCATTTCGTATTACCATTAGCTAAGCACTCGGTACAACACTAATAATAATACAATAAGGTAAAAAGTTAACGTGTGTGCACGATGAAAATTGGGGGTGTGATGATACAAATTGGAAAACAACGTTATCCTTTTCCATCTTCCTATCATCTAACACAATTTAGAGACCCACTCTTGCAATGGAAATGAAGTAGGCGTATATTAGACAACAATCAGTATTGAAGTGTCTTACAACTAACATATAGATATAATTCATTACATAACTACTCACTTTTTCTCTTGCTAAACTAAACAGATGTATTATGCGGTTTTTGTAGTTTTTTTAGTTAAAAATAATTTCGTATTAAACACAACCACAACTAATATTATTACATACCATATTAGTTAAATGAAGTATAGATCATACTATGACAAAAATATAAAACTAGTTAAAAACGAGAACAAAAATGCTAAATGAAATTGCTATAAATATATTACTAAATAAAGAAATTTTGCCAGGGCTTGTAGCGAAGTGAAATATAAGGTGTCTAGTAAAAGTGTTTCTTTTTAAGTTGTTAGCTATTAGGGTTCTAGTTTGATAATAGAATATTTAAACAGGACATGAGTTATCAGTTTGAAAAAAAAAATAATAAAGAAATTTTGTCAACGTTCAATACCAAACAAACAAAAAATCCCTGCATCTATGCTTTCAAATTTAAATATATTTTAGAGTATTTGAGTTAAGTGCTACAACTTTATTAGATAATTCTTTGAAATTTGATTAAGATGTTAAACCACTTATAAGTTATAATCATTGACTCATTGTTAGTGGTTGATCATTGGAAACTAAGTGTGAGAAAAAAAAATGATTAATCGAAATATAAGAATAAACCAAACCGATGATTTAGAAAATGATGGTTTAGTTATGATTTTATATATACTAGTAGTGTGCCCGCGCGATGCGGCGGGGAACACAACTACTTTTACCAGTATGCATGGTTCAATTCAATTATTAGGCTCAACCAAAACAAAAGTCAACGGTTAAATAATCTTATTGACCGATCGGTTAATTGATTCTGTTTATTTGATAAGATTGTCGTTTTTTAGTTCAGTTAAGTTAATTTGTTAATAACCAAAACTAAACTTTGGCCAAAGTATAAGTGTACTAAAGCATGAGCTTAGTGCCCCATCTTTTTGGGGCCCTATTCTATGATGTTATGTTATATTTGTATCGAATTTGTTTATGTAGTATTGAATCGTAGCTCGTTCCAAAAAGAGGCAACAAGGTTAGGTTAAAAATGAAAGCGGGAAAGTGAGGAATGGAAATCGAATCAAATTGTGTAGTAACGGTGAAAGGTCGTATACTTGAATCGTAAAATCACGATCATCAAAGTCCAACTATCTTCTGTTGCATTTTTTTATTGTGGTCTCTGTTATGCTAAAAGTGCCTAAAATTTAAAATTCGTTTTAGGCCCCTAAAATGGTCGAGTGGCCCTGGTAAATCACATAATACATCAACTTTTTAAAATTAAAAAAAAAATATTAGCATTACTATACTCAAATTAAAGAGAATAAAATTCTCATTTTTAAGATAGTTTAAAAAAAAAGTTAACCAATGAAAAAATTATGACCATTTAAAAATCATGGGGGTAGTTTCCTTAAATCAAGGGAAAACATGTAACTATTATTTTTCGTCTAATCCAGTTCGTTTTCATTCCAGTTATTACTTAAACCTATCGTATATTACATGAAAAACTACATCAATACTATACTCAAATTAAAGAGAATAAAGTGATCTTTTATACGGTGTAATAATATTAAGAAACTATTATCGTCTGAAAAAGTTAGGAACGTTTAAAAATCGTGGGTGGTGGTTAGTTAAAATAAAGGTGCAAAAGTGTAATTACTATTTAAATAAACAAAAATTAAGTAAAGTTGATGGGCAAATATGTAAGTATTGTATAAAATTATAATATAGTATAAATAGATAAAGGGGGGAAATTGTAACTAATAAGGGGTATATGTGTAACTTATATTTGAAAAGACATAAATACCCTTAAAAAGTAGTTATTATATGCATTATGTGTTGTACTTTAAGCTTTTGTAGTTGTATTACTTAAAAATTAAGAGGTCCTTGTGAAATGCTTTATAAGATATTGAGGACCGAATCGATATTAAAACCAATGTTAATTGGTATCCTACATGTAGAAAAGTTTTCTTGATATTTTTATACGTATGTTGTTTATTATCCTTTATTAGTTACATGTATTACTGGTATCTTTTTCATCTAAGTCAATCAGTTAACCGAAGTATGCTTAACCGAACCATTTTTTGGAATAGTCGTATTAGCTGAAGCGCTTATAACTGAAACCAATATGTCATAAAAAAACATTGTTAAGATACCTGTCCATTAATTAATTAACATCAACCATATTTTAACATACAAACAATACTTTAATACCAAAGAAATCACTTATATTAATCCAAATAGATCCGATTTTAACACATATGCTCACCCTCTTCAAAACTAAACTTTATTTGTGAATTATGTACAGTTAAAAATTCAAATAAAGGAAATTTCATTAAAACAAAATACGAAAATTACATCACAATAGAAGGTAGACGGGCAACAAGCTGTGCTGTCACTCCTTTTTGAATTGCGAACCCTAGTCTACCAAAGACAAATCCTTGCTCCTGGAGATGTGTGTTATAAATTCAACAAATACAAAAAGGGTTTGAATATCAAAACCTTTCGTTATTAGTCTACAAAGGTGTTCTAATAATATTTATAACACACATCTTATATTTATAAATAAAAATGAGGTTTGGTTATTTTTTGTGGTAGCTTTAGTCCAAACTAATTATCTGATTGATATGACTTCGGAAAATATTAACATTTGTTTTTACCAAAGGATTTGGGTAAATATTTAATATTTACGGTTAAACATCATGTTACATCATAACACCCATCTATTATTCGAATGTTTATAATATATCCATTGACGTAATGTTATCGTAATTTACACTAAATTTATAGTCTCAAACATACTAGCGATGTAATTATTATTAACAAGGAATACAAAAAAAAAAAAAAAAAAAAAATACTAAAATGCCCTTGCAATAATATTCATATAAAAGTTACACAGTTACATATTTACATAATATAACATCCAAACGGATTTTCATCACTAAGTATCTCAAACGTATTCAATGGACGGCATGATGTTACAAAATCATCATCATCCTCGGTGTAATCACACGTATACGGTATTGAAGGAATATAGTATGCAGTACCACCGTTTCCACTGGGGTGCGTCTCACTGTAACTTACTTCATAAGCTGGACCTGCATGCATTGGATATGAGTTGCCACGTGGAGAGCCGAGATGCACACGATCAACCACTTGGGTAGTCCCGGATTCTGGAGGTATAAATCCAGTGTTCGCTTGTCCGCCAGGTGCATTTGTAGCACCTGAACTCTTTTTACTTTTTTTCTTCTTTTTCTTTTTCTTACCACCTTGTCCTCCTCCTCCTCCTCCGCCACCGCCACCCATTTGACCACTCGCTTGAACTGGATTATTCTCCGGCACACCAACGAACTTCACCGATGGACCACTATTTTTACCTGCAGTGGCGAAACTAAAACATTTTAGTCAGGGCTGTCCTCATAATTAAGCTTTTTTCACTGCTTATTACAATTAGGGGTCTAACTTATGTTTTCTTAAAAAAATACATTTTCTATATAAAAACTAAAAAACTTCGGATCCTGGGGTCAACGGACACTCTTGACGCCCTTCAGTTCCGCTCTTGATTACCTGGGGTATTTCCATTCTCAGTTGGTCCAGATTGAGGATGATTATTATTATTATTATTATTATTATTATTATTATTATTATTATTATTATCCTCTTCTTCATCACTGCTGTTTCCATTGCTTTCAAACCCTTTATTCTGGTTGTCGCCGCTTGCCATCTTCCCTATTTTGGCAGGGTTTTCCGGCCACTTCTCTGCGTGCTTTCCGGTCTTTACCAGCTTCTTTATAAGTGCATCCACCTCAACGTTGCCTACAACTGTAACTTTATGCTGCTTTGCATCAATATCAACAATATACACACCTGCAAAGCTAAAGTTGCTTACAAACACAAAAATACTTGCAAAACTACTTATATATAGGTACACGTTTTTTTCAGAACCAATATTATGTTGATAATACGAGAAACATATAAAACACTTGTAGCTTTTGCTTTAAGTGTAATACATAAGACGGTTACATGTACATGTAAAGGTTAAGTACCTTCAATGGTTTGGAGGACTTTCTTGACTTTTCGCTTGCAACCAACACAGTGAATGGAGACTTTGAGAACCCATGTCTACAAGAACATGCATGAGACATATATCATAACTAGAGTTGATAATAATATATGTATACATAGTAACTAATACTACCTTATATTTTAGGATTGGTGTGTTGTGTTCTTCATGCGGCTGCGGCTGCTGCTGTTGCTGAGACTGAGGTGGTGGTGATTGTGGTGGTGGTGCATCCATGAAAGATTGAAGGTTGGAATGAATGTGGATAACAAATTAGTTAAGTGTTTATAATCTTTTTCCACTAAAGTCTAAAGAGTTGATGCCATATAAGTTGATAATGGTATTAGATGCTCTTTTTATCTTATGTTATGCTACGTTTATATTCTATGGTCTTTTTTTTTCATAACTTTTGTTGTTTGTATGTTTGTGTTGGCTGCCAATGTATAAATACTCCTTTATAAGATGGCATCATCTCCTTAACAACAATAGCATAGCATAATTAAGAGCAAGTTTTGTAACAACTGCTAGAAAAATGAGTATTATCGACATGTGTCACATGCAAAATGTTTCAATAGGAGATACATGAATTATGTATTTATAAGGATTTAAACTCGCGTCATTTTTGTAGCGTGCAAATATTGTACCACTAGGCCACTAATTAAGTCATTCAAGTCCCAATCGATATTATAAACACACGTGAGTAAGGAATTTGCTCTCCTTTATTCAGAAAATAACTTAAAACTGAATCTCACTCATAACCACAATGGTTCCATGATGGATTGGTTATATAGTGGAAGAATCTTATTGAAACCCAATACCTATTGTAATCAAATACAAGTTCCTTTCATTATCTAACTAGAATAAATAAACTAATAATTACATAAATACCCCAACTCGGGTTTGGGTATTAGACAAACCAGTCCAACAGTCATGGTCGTCTAAAATCAAATAATATATTTGTGAAAAATAAGCTTATTTTTCGGCTAGACAGGCTATGGGCTGGATTAGTTACCGGTTGAATACACTTATAGAAATCCAGGTTGGAAGTTGTCAAATATTTAGGCATTCGGTTTTAGTATGTAAATCGCAGTTTAAAAAAACTATGCATAATTGTAATCAAGATAACTAAATAATATATTATACATAACAATTAATAATATTTTACATATATGTAAGGATATATGTATAATTAAACAAATAATAAAGAGTTTTGAGTCTAAAAAAGCTGTGACAATCTAAGCTTGAGCCATGAACATTCAGCTTGAAATAAGTTCAAGCTCTATTAAGCTAAACACAGCTCGAAATAAGCAGAAGCTCTATTACATTAAACGCACCAGTCACCAGAGTCCCGTTTCCTTGTCAACATGCTTGAAAAACCGTATTTGAATCTAAACTTATCTGTTCCCGTCTGCCTGCTATTTTGATATAATTTTCGCTTTTATGGAATGAAAATTTTATCTTTTCTTAAAAAAAAAACCTCATATTGAGGTCAAGCAGTGAAACGGTATTTGTTAATTGTTATTGTTCAGAAAGATGAAAAAGACCCATGTTTATACAAACACAAAATAACAGTTACTGTACAAAGGGAAAACTTTTAACCTAAAAATAATAATAATACTACATGCAATGATCCCCCAAACAAATATCACCAACTCTCAACTCACACCACAAGTCAATTTGAGTTGGCTCCTGCAACACCGCCGCCGCCGCCGCCGCCACCGCCAGTACGCAAACCTTGAAGACAGTTGTGTAGCGTCTTCTGCACGTTATCAGCTACTGTTCTCAATCGTCCCTGATTCACATCTCCAGCTGAAGACCCGTCCACTGTTCGAATCACTCTTTGTTTACAGTGCTCCCAGTCTTCAACCCGAAGCCAGCATGACATCCCACCGTGGCTGCCTTCCATCCCTAGAAAACACACATTCGGGTTTTCACCAAATGAATACTTCAACCTAACAGAAACACAGTACGGCAGCCATGCAGCCCCACCAGCGGCGTTTATGTGAGGTATGTGTGCAGGGTCAAGAACGACGGTCAACCCAAAGTCAACAGCATTATGAGGGCGGTCATAGTGGATATTACTTTTTGAAGCCGAGGAGTTTTCTGAGTTTCCGTCTGTAACTAGTCCCGTATGATTTTCAAGACAAAGCTCGATTCGTGATCTTTGTGCTGGTGGAATATCACTGCCTTGGGCCTGAGCTAAACCTTTTTCCAAGCTATTAGTTTAAGAAATTCTCTTAAGACGGAAATTGGTAATGTGAGAAGAGTGATGAATGATGCAACACGGGATGCATCGTACGGTTCAGATGCAACACGACGACTAAAGTAGTCACATATTTCACTTATTTCGGTTTGACTTAATTCATCTTGATTGACTCCCGAGTTGTTCTGCTGTTGTGGCTGTGAATTATGAAACCGTTTTACACTAAGAACTTGGAGAAGAAGTTGAACTCTGTGAACACTAACAGCAATACATATCCCCTGTATCAAAATATCTAATTAATACAAAGAAAGTATTGATAATATTATATCAAGATGTGGCATTTGCAGACCCTTTACTTGTAAACGGGTCAGTTTGGGTAGGGTCTTTTCTCTAAAGGGTCAAACAGGTTAAAGTCTAAAATATTACTTAAAAAAACAGCGCAATTCGGTCCGATGCGACAAAGTCAAAAGTAAGCCAAAGTGTTTTTTATTGCATGAAACTCGTAAATGAATTTCGTCAATATATTATTTTATCACTGAATAATATAACTCGGAAAGCATATTTCTAGTCAACCAGCCCTGCCTGACCCATTTTAACCCTCACAGTACCGGTGAGTCGGTGACCCATTCCCCAATCTGCCCGATCCACCCCTTTTGCCATCTATAACTATATCTATTGCAAGGATCCACTATTTTTTTTTGTATTAAACAGGCAAAACGGACACGTCGGGTAACAGGCCAAAAACGTATTTGTGTTACTTTCAACTTTTGTTCTTACCCCACGAAGAAGCGCAAGGCCGGCTGCTCCTGATCCAGATTCAATAGTGCACCTTCATTATCTTTTAGTATCGATCCAAGGATTTCCTTCAAGAGTTCTGGTAATTGCGCAAACAGCCATAGTACACCAAGATATTTCAAAATGCCTCTAAGAACCTTTTTGAGAGCAACAAGAGGAACCCACCCACCACCATAACCACCGTCATCCCCAAGCCCAATGATGGCGGTATTAAGCTCTCCTCTAACATGAGCAGGAACAACTGTACCAGGTGCTCTACGTACTATAGGCGAATTTGGTGATGCTGACATGGCATTTGTAGCACGATTAAAACCAACAGGTTGGCTTCCTGGGCGAGACATTCCGGCAGGACCTGCATGGCCGGCTCGGTTGCTGTTGGTTGCTGAGAGTTGTGGACTGGAAGATGCAACCGAATTGTTGGAATTGGTTGGCCCAACCGAAGGTTGACCACCAGTGAAATTAGGGTCTAACCGTTCAACTCCTGAGCAACATGTTCCATAATGAAGGGGCGAAACTGTGGACAAGGTAATGACCCGCCAACTGTAGGACCGCCCTTTGGCGGTGTTGCGGGTTGTAACCAAACTTGATCACCGGCAAAACATCTCATGTCAACTGCAAAATGTTTTCGGTATATTATGCGAATCCAATACGGACCACGGAGAACAAACGAGACATCAATTGGCAAAAGTGAACTTGGAACGATTCCCGGGCCACCTCGCCCAGCCACGGTGGCAGCAGCCAACATGGCAGATGCACCAGGGTTTGCACCAGAACCATGAGCAACATTCGGGTTTGAACCATTTGGCATCTGCCCGTGAGCATTTGCTCTTATTAGTGTTGAGATAGATGAAGCAGCACCAGGAACCCCGGAAACCGGAGCAGCCCGCGCAGGACGTGTTGCAGCAGCAAGAGCGTGTAACGGTCCCGCAGTAAGACGAATGCAGTCCAAAAGAGATGAAACTTCTGTCCCGTTGATGAAATCCTCTAAAAACTATATATAAGAATTTAATCAATCAACCAGTATAAGATATAATATAGGGCGAATGTCAGAAAACCCCATTGTAACCTCCGAGTTCTCACATATTTTAGTCCCTGAACTTTTTTTTTGAATAATTAAATCCTTAAATTTGTTGAGAGTTACCAAAAGTATGTATATGTCAAAATTTGATAAGTGGATGAATGTCAAAGAAAACCGAACATACTTTCTCGTTTTTTTTTCACAGGTACGAACCTTAATATCTTTTCTTGATGAAAATATACAAATCAGCATTTTACCACTCTATCAGTGACATTGACATTGTCACCAGTCACCACGTATTTGATTTACATGAACTTGATACATAGGTTAATATGTTAGCGTGGATCTTTTAAAAATTTGTAAAAATTTAATCCTATTCTAATATTAATATTAATTACAATATGGTATAACTTCAATAAAAAATCTGGCGACCCAAAAAAAATCATTTTATGTCAATTCTACGTTTAAGTAGTAGATTAAAACATACCTTGGTATGAGGCCAAAGTTGGTCAGGTGATACATGCATTGTACAGCCACTTTTACCAGATTCCCATTCAACAACAAAACGTGCAAGAACCCCTGAAACCCCCGAACCAAAACTAAACCACAAACTCATTAATCCAACGGCCTCAATTTTAAATGCCTTCCTCATTTGTTCGGAGTATCTGTCACCCTGTTCTAAACCACTTCTCACTCCTGGTGGTGTTTTATTGTCACCATTGGATCGACTTTCTTCTGTTTTCTCATCAGATCTAACAACTAATAGTTTCCTCATTCCTAAAGCAAATGTCCGAGCATTAGATAACCGCTGAACGTCTGCAACCATCTTTTTAACACTATCAACTTCAACAGAATTATAAGTCAAAACAACGCCATCAGCATCATAACGAATATGAGAATCAATATCAGATGTATTAGCAATCCTGACATTAGATCCCCATGGCGTATTACTGCTTCCCTTTTGAAGCTCAAACAAGTCAATGAAATGTTGGTCACTAATTTTGACATCCCAAAACATACTTCCGGGTTTCCCGAGTCTTAAACATATGTGTTCCCATGTATCGTTTCTTGCAAACGGGAGTTTGAACCATATGTTTGAAGATGGGGTTCTTAAGCCCGCTTCTTCTGCATATGGAATGTCGAGTGCTTCCATTTGACTAGTCAACCGAGCATGTTTGATGCAGAGTGAACAGTGTCTGACCACATGTAGAAGAGCTGACACGTATATACTTGATGGTGCCTCTCCTTTATTTGCTTCTGCTATAAGATTCACATATCTGTATTTTTCAATGTTTCTTGGACTGCCTAATTGATTTTGCATAGAAGTTGTGTTTGTGAGTTTTCTTCTTTTGGAAGATTGTTCGAGTATATCTTGGGACTTGAGTGATGGGAGTAGTAGTCTAACATGTCCAACAATGTTCGTTTTCTTGATCCATTTTCTCTAGAAATTTGAGTGATGTGGGAATCTAGTGTTGAATCTGGAAAAAAAGGAGTATTTAGTGTAAACTAAAATCAATATGTAAACGATTTCGACCCATTTTCCCCCTTTGGACGGCTTGCCTAATAACATAATTTTTAAGTTTCACACATTTCACCGGTTGACCGAAATGACCCATTTGGACATTTATACATAATTGAGTTGATATTAATGTCTCTATTGTGAAGTTAAAAAAATTAAAATATGGTAGATTAAGACTTAAGAGACTTCAAATGACCAACCTGGAGTTGAAACAGAGTTTCTGAAAGCATTTCCTCTAGCACTAGCTGCAGAAACTCGAGGTCCACCTGTGATATAAGAACCAACTTCAACCGAATGTGGAGACCCAGACACCATATCTTGGTCAGACTTTGAAGCTGTCATTTTCTTCATGGTAGTGTTTCTTGATGTGATCGAACTGGTGGAAGCAGACGGTACCCTACCTTTGTAATTACTCGTAGGATACAACGAACCGTTCCAGTTTGAGCCTGCACTTGTAAGATTCACAGAATTCTCAATATGAGAACTCATTGATCCAGACCCATGATTGTAACTCTGGACAGAAAATGCAGGTGCAGAGGATCGTCTCTCTTGTTCAAAGATTTCATCTACAAGTGAAGAGAAACCAGATAGACCGGAACTTTCGACAGCCAAATCAGAAAGAAGACTACGGTCAGAAGTCTGATTAAGGCCCAAATCATTTGCGGACGTCAGGGCATTATAATCGAGAAGGCTCAAACTGGATTCGCCTTCAAGCATATGCATGTGATTTATATCAACGTTTTTAACTCGGGTAACAGATGAGTCAGGTTTTCCCGATGAATCTGGCTGAGTTTCTAACAACTTAAAAAGAGGTCGAAAGTCTTCTTCAAGTTGCATCAGCAGGTAATAAGAGCTCCCACAATCAGGAAATCCAAAAGAAGCATGTTGGAACCATTTAAGGCATGTTTCGGGACCTTCACAGGAGAAAAGCCATGTTCATATACCTGCAAGAATATGTGATTTTCGATGAAACTTTTCAAATAGTTCAAGATTTCTGATAGAAAAATAGTTCTGACTTCTTACCTGAAGGCCTAAAAACCTCCCGATACACGCAAATAAATGCAATAAACCCTTGCTTCTCAAGCTTATAAATGCTTCAGCTGCCGTCATACTTCCTTGGTTTAACGCTTCCTCACAATCTCTTAGTGCTGAAGATGCAATGATACTTCTTGATGAATGAAGATGAAATCTCCCGGTCCTTTTTAAGTTACAAAGAAAACAAAACAGTTTTTAGTAGACATTTATTTTCTGCCACACGATAGAAATCATGTATAACTAACAGATGTGTGCACAAGATTTAGTATACTGAAAAATACCAGCCGGAAACATGTGTTTAATCACATTTAAAAAATCATCAACATTTAGTGCAGATATAGCGAAAAAAATTAACACCCTGAACATACATATATATAGGCATGGGTTGAAGTAAGACCTTATATTTATTCCAAGTGTAAAAAACGACGATCCATAGGCACGGACTCGTAATACTTCCTGCCCTTCAGAATCCAAATTGTCATCCTGCATATAGAAATCAAGCACACCAACAAAATGAGCATAATCAACTGTACAAGCCATGAAAAGTCATGATATATAGATGAAATTTTTAATATCGAACCACAATACTAACTTTATTGTATTCAGCACCAGGTTGATCAACTTGGCAGTGAAGAATAACATCACCCCCGCTTCTATAGATATGACTATTTCGCCCCAACTCTTTGTAGATTTCAAGCAGGCGAGTATACTTATTACAGCAAATAGCTCTTAGTAGCAACTTTTCAACGTCAATACAGCTCTGGTCAATTGAAAATTCTGCCTCCCTGTTAGTTGCAGGGTCAATGACAAATGAGCTGTGGATACACTTTATCTGTAGATCCAACCCTGGTTCAATCTTGATAAAAGGACATGATACTGAGTCGGATGTTCCAGTGTTTTTCTCACAATCCAACCAGTAAATAATCTTTAATCCAGGTGTCCGTAAACCACCGGAATCAGTTTCTCCATCTTGATTTTGACTTGTTTGCATAGAACCAGCAGCATTACTTTGACTTTGACCCAAATTACCATCAGATATGAGCTCAAACCGAATTGCATCTTTCCATCTACCTACCCTAATTTCTCGAACCTGTCTTATTACAGTGTCCATAACAAGAGCTACACAAAACTCATGTAAAATAGAATACAAAACTGAAAAAGGAGTTTCAGAAGCAGCCATTCTGCGTTCTAAATCATCTCCAAGAACGAAGCGTCTTGTTTCTTCAAGCTTCACTGGACCATTTTTTTCACCAACTAGTATCTCCAAATGCAATATTCTCCACATTGATAGGTGTCCACGATAACCAAGTGTTAGCAAAACCTTAAACTCTCCTGGAACACAAAGGTTTACGGTGCCGTCAAAGATTTTGACCTCGGAGAACTCCTTGGGGAGTGGGGTTTCAAGTAATTTTCGATCTGACAAGCGTGTCAAGTTTCTTCAGCACCGGTTTTTGCTGTTTTTCAGTTAATGAGCTTTGAATACCTACATCTTCTGTGCATTTTGGTAACCGTTGGTAAGTGCCAGTAAGGAGAACTTCAATGGCGGATGGAACATCATAATTGGGAGCACGAGCTTGTTGTAGTCCCTCATGCATGAAAAACATTGAATCTGCGGCTTGAGTGAAACATGTTTCATGACTAGATAGGGTTGATGCAAGTTGCTGACAGTATTGTATCAGTGGTACCTGCATATCAGAAGGCAGTATTTTTAAAGAATGAGTTTGGTATTTATTCGTAACATAACCGTAATATGATAACCCCCCTCCATCATGATTGGTTTTTTATCAAAACATCCCCTTAACTACCATCTAAACCGTACAATAACCTTTCCACACTTTCAAACTCTTCTCTATTTCAAACCAAATACCCAAACACAAATCCCACTATCAAAACACTTCATATATAACATCCACATGTACTGCATCACATAATTTAACATTTGAACACATACCGTTAAACTAAAAATCTCTACTTTCCTCTCCACCTATGCCTTATCAACCAGCAATGTCCCCTAAAACAACGTCACTAATTAGTAACTGCCGTCTAAACCGTTTCATTAACCTTTCCCACACATTCAAACTCTCCTCTATTTGATAACAAATAATCAAACACAATTCCCACCATCAAAAACACTTCATATAATGACCACATGGGCTGCATCACATAATCTAACACATATCTTTAAACTAAAAATCTCTACTTTCCACTCCACCTATGCCTTATCAACCAGTAAACATCCCCTAAAACAATGTCACTAACTACCGTTTAAACCGTACCGTTAACCTTTCCCACACTTCCAAACTCTCCTCCAATTAGTCACCGACTAACCGCTAGCCAGAGGTTCACCAAGTAATTCTCCTCTAATCGGCATAACAACATCTATTCGCTACACGGTCAACGGCAGCCCTAGGCAGTCCTAAATTGCCAAAAATCACCGTTCCAGCCATTTTCCGGTCAACCCTTGTAAACTTCAGTGATTAATCTTATTTACTTAAAATAATGAACCGATGAGGGGTAAACTTAAAACTTGTCTTGCTTATAAACTCACACATAAAAATGTGCGCATGTGTGCGTGTATATATAAAACTAAAGATTACATATAAAAATCCCAATCCGATTAATCACTACTCCGTACCCCACCAGCCGAACAGCGCATAGCGATTCTTACATCACTACTCTCCTCAATTTCAAAACAACTAATCAAACACAATTCCCACAATCAAAACACTTCATATAACAATATAACAATATAACATCAACATGGGCTACATCACACAATTCAACATTCTAACACATACCCTTAATCTAAAAACCTCTCCTTTCCTTCCATTTATCCCTAATTAACAAAATCCCATTAACCCATCAAACAAACAAAACAAAATAAAACAAAAAGACAAACAAACAAACCTGTTGACACCACTGAGCAAGAACATTAAGCCTAAGCATCCGTTGCTGTGTCTTGACCAAATACTTAAGTATATTAATCTTTTTCTCTGAATCAGACATATCACCACCCTTTGATTTCTCAACCAATTCCTTTAACGACAGATATGATTCCTCTGCTGCCCTGTTCACCAACGTCGAAAATTCCACCGATTCTTTACCTAATTCCGCCATTCTGACGCTGTAATAATAATATTATTATTGTTAATAATAATATATGTCCACGCGCCACCGGTCGGAGATGACCGCCGTCGAGTGAAACGGTGTCGTATGATTATGTTTCCGTCGTGAATCTAAAGGTGTGTTTGGGTTTTCTTTGGTTTGGTTGTAAGTTGTTAATGGTAATAATAAATTCTTTTTATGGTATGTGAAGAGAAATAAAAGGGAAGTGAAGACATATAATAATAAGTTGACAAAAGTACAAAACTGCCCCTTATTGTAAAAGACTTGTAATGTTTGGGCTATTTGTTGTTAACAAGTTTTGGGATGTTGTGTCTTTGTGTTTGGGTGAGTTGGTTGATGTTTAAGTGTTTGACCTTGGCCCAAATCTACTTCAATGAAATGAATGGATCCATTGGTGTTGCTAAATATAGGATTTTAGATTAGATAGCATTATTGCTTGGGCTTTTAAGTTGTTTGTTTGTAGGAACAAATTGGGACTAAGGACGTGTAAAAAATGGGTTTTTAGGAACCGAACCGGTTCGTGTTTGGGCGGTTCGTGTCTAAATCAGTTTTCAGTTGATTCTGGTTTGATTTCAGTTTGGTTTCAATTTCGGTTCTTAATCTGTTTTTGCGCGCACAAGCAAAAAAGTATTTAAGCCAGTAAGAAAAAAATAAACATAAAATAACGACTTTTATTATTTTTTAAGCTTTTCGAAACAAGATACTAGAAAAATGAAATACAAAGAACATAATTCGAAATATTATAATCGTTATTATTTTTCTAATCTCTGTCCGAACTACTTAGGCGCATCAAATCATCATATGCGAGTTCTTCGTCTAATAGGAGTTTACTTAGTCCTTTCTCCACCTCTTCCTCATCTATTCTTTCTTCAAGTTCGGTTTGGTTTTCAAGAGATGTTTTATGTTATACTCGATCCACCGTGTCCAGGTGTCTTTTTAAGCATACGCACATCTCCAACTAAGCGGGAGTTAGTTTTGTTCTTCGTATCGGTAGCACCCTATCACTAAGAGAAAAAGCCGATTCCAAAGCTACCGTAGAATCTTTGACACTTAGTAGATCAAGGGACATAGTGGAAAGGATAGGAAATTCAGATTGCTTTCCTTTCCACCAAGCCAAGATATCAAAATGTTCAAATTCGGTGGCGGTCAAAGTGGATGTAAATTCGAGCCTTTATTCCTTCCAAGCTCGGTATTTGGGGCCCCCTTCCATTGATCCCATGTGCACTTGTGTGTTGGGACCATATCTTTGTAAATAAGTCTGATACAATGCTTGGAAATCATTATCAAAAGTAATTTTCATGTTGCTTGCCCAATTTGATTTTGTAATATAAAACGTAACGCCATACTTATATCACCGATTATAGTATAAACCCCCATAGCATTTAAGCACGGGGTTTAAATCCAAGACATACATAAATACGTGTGGTATTTTTTCAAAATATTTTAGAAAATTTTTAACCATTAGAGGTGTCATTTTCTCAAACAAATCACTTTTTTTTCATCAAAGTCATATGGTGTTTGAACCATTAAATATAACTCTTGCAACACTTTCGAACTAGTTGGATAATAAACCCTCGATACTTTTGTAGTGGCGTTTTTAAAACCTTAAGAAATTCCGTCAATAGTTCAATACAAACCCAACCCTCATTAGGAAATTCCGTAACTCGACCACACCTAGAAAGCCTATTATGACAATGTTGTAAAGTTTCTTTTTATTTCAAAGCACTTTCAAACATTGAAAAGTCGCATTCCACTAGTCAGCACGTCCCAATTCGGACCTTGAAAGGAAGGTTCTTATCCATAAAATATTTTTTATATTTTCTATATTGTTAGCGACGTGATTTAAAAAACTTATGTAACATAGATCGAAAACATCTTTTGAATTCTTCAACAGTGGGAACTCCGAGCCCATATTGCATGCATTAATAAGTTAATAATGTGGGTAACACATCGTGTATGGAAAAAATACCATTTCAAATCAGTTTGTATTTAAATTTTCAACGACCACATTATTGTTTGACGCGTTATCGAACGACATTGAAAATATTTTGTTTTCTAACTTAAAAGCTTGCATTACATGCCTAAACACATAAAATATATTTTTGCCGGTGTGTGGATACTCGAATAAATCAACGCAATTGTAGTTTCATCATTTGCCACGTCACATGGTCTATCCAATGAGCGTTGACGCAAAGGTACTATACTGGTAAATCGTAAGGAGCCGACCAAACATCAGTTGGTTAAGCTCACACCGGTTTCCTAAGTTTGCAAAAAATACAACTAAATCTTTTCTTGCTTGTTTACATAATTCAAACAATGGCGGTTTTAGAGTAGTACGACTTACGTGTTTGTAACCAGGTTAGAGCGTGTCACAAATCAAGCTTGTTAAGGCGGGATTATCGAAGTGGTTGAACGGTAAACCTTGCTGAATCACAGTCGCCATTCGGCCTTGAACCTTGTTAAAGTCGTAAAGAAAATTCCCATCTTGGGTATCAATCGAAGTTTGAGCACTATCAACCAGATTATCTTTAACTATCTTGTAATACTTAAGCTTAAGGTGGAGTTTGCGTTTGGTTGGAGAATGATACCACACTTTCTACAACATGCCTTTTGAATGCCATTAGTCCTAAGACACAAGTCGAAAAACCCGTTTTCTTATCCAAAAAAGTTCAATGTTTTGCGTTGTCTCAAGAATTCAAACAACGGTTAGGTCGTTTGAGTAACCAGTTTGGGATGGGTTTGATGAAGCTATGGAATGATGTGACAAAGAAGCAAAGCGAACACAAAAACGGGTGAATACAAGTGCGGTTTTATGTTTTTGGGTTTGTTTTCGCATTTTTGAGTATTGTGATCAACCCAAAACATCTAAACCTATTTATACTAAGGGTGGCAAAATGTGATTTAGGAGCAAAAAAGGTCGAAAAAGCCAATTGCGAGGCCAAACTGTAAAAAAATCAAGGTCCCAACTGCTAGATACGTCCAACGGCTATAAAACCATTTTTTTTGGATCGGTTTAGAATTAGTTTGACAGAAACCGGTTCGGGTCGAGTCCTGGAAACTATGGGGAATCATTGGGGAACTGGCGGGTCGTGTGCGAAACGAACCCGGTTCGGAAATATACCGGGCCATGACGGGTTCGGGTCAGGCTGGTTCCACCAGGTCGGTTCCCCAAACTGGTTTCTTTTGGGCACATCTACTAAGATTTCAGATAAGGCTTCCCTAAACTGGTTAGTGACTTAATCCAAATTGGGTGCCAGAATCCAATATGTTAATAATACAAGTTATATATGGCCAATTATTTAGTTTGGGGTGCCAACAGCCAATTTTGAATAGTTTAGATTATTAAAATCCAATTCCTATAAAAAAAACCTAAAAAGAAAAGTAACACAGAGTGTGATATGTTATGATTTGATTGGCCCAAAGATAACAAATGGTTAGTTAC